>CAUYRT010044241.1:0-40098 GCA_963574885.1 Lepilemur ruficaudatus | reverse complement strand
ACCATATGTGCACATAAGTGTTGAACTATAAGTTTCAATTTAGTAGGGAGTACATGTGGTTTTTGTTTTTCCATTCTTGTGATACTTCACTTAAAAGAATAGTTTCCACTTCCATCCAGGTTGTTGCAAAAAGTATTAGTTTTGCCCACTTTTTAATTGAGTTGTGTGATATTTTCTTGCTGATTCGCTTGAGTTCTTTGTAGATTCTGGTTATTAGCCCTTTATCAGATGTATGGCATGCAAATACTTTCTCCCATTCTGTAGGTTGTCTATTTGCTCTGTTGATTGTTTCCTTGGTTGTGCAAAAACTTTTTAATTTAGTCAGGTCCTATTTATTTATTTTTGTTGTTGCTATGATTGCCTTTAGGGTCTTCTTCATAAATTCTTTGCCTAGTCCTATCTCTATAAGAGTTTTTTCAACTTCTTGTTCTAGAATTCTTACAGTTTCGTGCCTTAGGTTTAAGTCTGTTATCCATCGTGAATTAATTTTTGTGAGTGGTGAGAGGTGTGGATCTTGTTTCAGTCTTCTACAGACTGGCTGTCCAATTTTTCCAGTGCCACTTATTGAATAGGGGTTCTTTTCTCCAGTGGTTTTTTTTTTTTTTGGTCTGCTTTGTCAAAGATCAGATGGCAATATAATGAAGATTTTATATCTGGGTTCTCAATAAAACATAAATTAAAATTAGAGGCTTGGAAATTAAGGAACAAAGTGGGACATAAGGAAACCAGGAATAGTGCTAAAAATGCCTGGCATGAAGACCTACTGTGGGTTTTCATGCTGGGGTAATTGGCCTTTTGGGACACTGAGCCTTGAACATTGACCTTGTTAATACTGTGTTCTGGGATCTGATATATTCAGATACATTTCAAGTAGAAAGAACAAAATACACGTGCATGCACCTGTGCTTACCCTTTTCTTAATTCAAGAGACTATTAAAATTTCCTATTATTTTTATAGACATATAGAGATGCATTTAAAATGTAGTTTACATTAAGCAATACAGTATATTTATTTATTTTAGAGATGGTCTCCTTCTGTTACCCAGGCTGGAGTGCAGTGGCACAATCATAGCTCACTGCATCCTTGAACTCCTGGCTCAAATGATCCACCTACTTCAGCCTCCCAAGTAGCTGGGACTTCAGGCACGTACCACCATGTCCAGCTAATTAAAAAAATTTTTTTTATACAGACAGAGTCTCACCATGTTGCCGAGGCTGATCTTGAACTCCTAGGCTCAAGTGATCTCTTGCCTTGGCCTCCCAAAGTGCTGGCAATATATAGTATCTTTAAAATGATATTTAAAAATTGATGTTATAGAAAGATTTTCTTATCAGTCTGCTCATAGTATCTTTTCTTAAACCAGCATGCTTCACCAGAGTATAGTGAACTGAAAATAATTACTGTTGGCAGTATCTACCCTAAGCAATAGATATAGATAAGTACACTTTTCTTAATTGGAATTTAATTAAGAAATGAACACTTACTGTGTTAATTTACTGTTAAAAGTACTCTCTAGAGCTTTTCTTCTTAAAACAGTAAACACCTTTAATGTGAATATTGGTATGTAATAAGGACATTCAGAGAAGCTTTTCAGGATTGATGGGGTGGTAAAGCCCAGATCATCTAAAAACAGTTATGTAGGCTTTATTTTATAGATATTTACTTGATCTTATCCATATATTCATAGGTAATCTTCTGATATTGTTTTTCTTTATTTTCTTTTTTTATTTTTTTTGAGACAGAGTGTCACTCTGGTGCCCAGGCTAGAGTGCTGTGGCGTCAGCCTAGCTCACAGCAACCTCAAACTCCTGGGCTCAAGTGATTCTTCTGCCTCAGCCTCCTGAGTAGCTGGGACTACAGGCACGTGCCACCATGCCCGGCTAATTTTTTCTCTATATATTTTTAGTTGATTATTAATTTCTTTCCATTTTTAGTAGAGACGGAGTCTTGCTCTTGCTCAGGCTGGTCTCAAACTCCTGACCTTAAGCGATCTGCCCGCCTTGGCCTCCCAGAGTGCTAGGATTATAGGCGTGAGCCACCGCGCTCAGACAATCTTCTGATTTTGATTTGGTTTTCCATGTGGGCTCCCCTATTACAATGAAGTGTTTCTCGAAAATTATATAAACTTAAAGTCTAGTTTCTAAACCTAGAGTGGAAATACCAAAATCTGTTGTAGAGAAGAGGTAGCAGCAGTTGTGTGATCCTTCACATTCAGCAGTGTTTTGGAAAACATTTTAACTAGTGGGAAAATAGCAGACATAGTGGAAGGGTTACTGCAACAAAATTTTTCATATGAATAGTAATTGGGCAGACCCCACTGGAAAAGCCACAGTGCCTTATTTCTGTAGACTAAAGCATGGGAGGAGACAGATGATGATACTGTCTACCTCACAGGACTGGGAGCAGATAAAATGAAATGAATGATTCCTGTGGAAGTTCTTTGGGAATGCTGAAGATGTATGTGGACCTAAGGTCTAAGATGTATGTGGGTCTAAGATGTATGTGGGTCTTCATTGTTTTTGGCGCAGGAAAAGAGTCAATCAGAATACTTGAAGATCACCCAAGAAAAAGAACAGCAGGAATCTTTGGCCCTGGAAGAGTTAGAGTTGCAGAAAAAAGCAATCCTTACAGAGAGTGAAAATAAATTTCGGGACCTTCAGCAAGAAGCAGAGACTTATAGAACTGTAAGTTTAAATAATATTCAAGTTCTGGAGCTGTGAAATTATTTGCATATGAAAATTGTTGTTATCTCTCTAGTCAGTAAAGTTCCAAAGAAGCTTTTGTTTTACTGGATTAGAGTTAGGTATGCATTTGCTTCATTTTTAGATAGTGAGAGGTATTCATGGAAGTGGATTTGGCTTTGGGCTCCGTGTTTGGTACCTGGTACTCCTGCTTCTGTCTTTAGCTGGCTGTATTTCTGTCAGCCACTCACACTGCTGCTTTTTACTCAGGCTCTGCAGCGTCTCCTCTCCACGGCTTGCTCACCCTTGGTCTCTAGGAAGTGGCTTCACTTTGTAGGCAGCACTTGCCCTGATACCTTTGTGTTTGTCGAGCTTTATCTTATGCCATGTACTGAACATAATCCATTCCCTGCTTATATGACAGTTTAGTTACATCAGTGCCCTTCTTTTGCATTTCAGTTTTCCTGAGTTTTTCCTTATTAAACATAGTCCTATAATGAACATATTTGTATATATGTCTCAGTGTGTACATCTTTAAGGCTCTCTGGTCCGTCCCTTAGCGGTATTTGAAACGTATGACCTGGTTTAAAACCGACTGATGTTATTTAGACATTTTTAGCCTTTTTGCTCTGATTTAGACAGTGAAACAGTCATACTTCTTCCCCATAGTTCTAAACTGTGCTTTATTTTTTCATTACCTACACTTATAAAAGGTAATGACATGGTGGAGTGAAATGGGCACCTAGAGACCTGGGTCGTCTTCTTGTCAGCTTTGTAAATTGATGGTACCTTAATTTTCTCACTTGTTATATAAAGAGATTGGATTTAGTAATTCCTTAGGACCTTTCCAGCTCTAACATTCTATGGCTCTGCCTTTATTAACTTTTTCCTTCACAGTCAAGATTATATTTTCATGAGATAATAGTTGTCTTTGTTAAAATTTGTATAGATTCCTTCTTTTTGAAAAAAAAAACTCTAAATAATTTAGGGGTGGATAAATCAGATACATTCTTTTTCTTTCATAAGTAATAAAATACTACTGTAGGCCTTAAAGTAAAAACGGGGAAAAAATCCGTCTTCTTACCAAAGTTACTATTACCTATTTTGTGATTTCTTTTTTTTTTGACTCTCCAGTTAGAATATTGTTGAAAATGTAGGTAGTTTAAAATGTTACCCAAATAAGTAAAAAGAATCTGGAATTATAAGTTGTGTTAAAAATATAATCTTTTCTTTGTTAAATGATTCCTTTAGCAATTGACCACAAATTCTTTGTCCTTTCTAGTGTTTGGTATGGTATGTAAAGCTATTTATCTAAATTTTAATCTGTGAGTGGGTGGTAGACATCATGTTTGTATATCACTGCTAATAAATAAACATGTACTTTAATAAAAATGCATCCATTTTCATTAACAGAGAATTCTTGAATTGGAAAGTTCTTTGGAAAAAAGCTTAGAAGAAAGCAAAAATCAATCAAAAGATTTAGCTGTTCATTTGGAAGCTGAAAAAAATAAGCATAATGAAGAAATTACAATCATGGTTGAAAAACACAAGACAGAATTGGAAAGCCTGCAGCATCAACAGGATAACCTTTGGACTGAAAAACTCCAAGTATTAAAGCAACAGCATCAGACTGAAATGGAAAAACTTAGAGAAAAGTGTGAACAAGAAAAAGAAACATTGTTGAAAGACAAAGAGATTCTCTTCCAGGCCCACATAGAAGAGATGAATGAAAAGACTTTAGAAAAGCTTGATGTGAAGCAAACAGAACTGGAATCATTATCTTCTGAACTATCAGAAGTATTAAAAGCCCGTCAAAAGCTAGAAGAGGAACTTTCTGTTCTAAAGGATCAAACAGATAAAATGAAACAGGAATTAGAGGCCACGCTGGATGAACAGAAAAATCATCATCGGCAAGAAGTTGACAGTATCATTAAAGAACACGAGGTGTCTATCCAGAGAACTGAGAAGGCATTAAAAAATCAGATTAATCAACTTGAGCTTCTCTTGATGGAAAAGGACAAGCATCTGGAACAGCGTCAGGCTCACGTAGAAAATTTAGAGGCAGATATTAAAAGGTCTGAAGGGGAACTCCAGAAGGCATTTGCTAAGCTGGATCTGTTTCAGTCATACCAGAGTACCACAGATGAGCAAACCAAAGCATATGAGGAACAGTTGGCCCAATTACAGCAGAAGTTGTTGGATTTGGAAACAGAAAGAATTCTTCTTACCAAGCAGGTAGCTGAAGTTGAAACACAAAAGAAAGGTATTTATATTGAGTTAGATACTCACAAAATCCAGGTGCGGGACTTAATGCAGCAACTTGAAAACCAGAATAGTGAAATGGAGCAAAAAATAAAATCTTTAACCCAACTGCATGAGTCCCAACTTAAAGACAATAACAAAGAGCAGGAACAGATAAAGCAAATCTTGATGGAAAAGGAAAATATAATTTTAAAAATGAGAGAAGGGCAGAGCAAAGAAATTGAGATACTCACACAGAAATTGTCAGCCAAGGAGGACAGTATCCGTATTTTGCATGAGGAATATGAAACCAAATTTAAAAATCAAGAAAAAAAGATGGAAAAAATTAAGCAGAAATCAAAGGAGATGCAAGAAACGTTAAAGAAGAAATTGTTGGATCAGGAAGCCAAACTCAAAAAGGAGCTTGAAAATACTGTTTTAGAGCTTAGTCAGAAAGAAAAACAGTTCAGTGCCAAAGTGTTGGAAATGGCACAGGCTAACTCAGCTGGAATCAATGATGCAGTGTCAAGACTGGAAGCAAACCAGAAGGAACAAATAGAAAGTCTTACTGAGGTTCATCGGCGAGAACTCAATGATGTCATATCAATTTGGGAAAAGAAACTTAATCAGCAAACTGAAGAACTTCAGGAAAAACATGAAATGCAATTACAGGAGAAAGAACAAGAAGTAGCAGAATTGAAGCAAAAGATCCTCATATTGGGGTGTGAAAAAGAAGAGATGAACAAGGAAATGACATGGCTGAAGGAAGAGAGTGTTAAGCAGGATACAACATTAAATGAATTACAGGAACAATTAAAGCAGAAGTCTGTCCATGTTGATACTCTCTCACAAAATGAAACTAAACTGAAAGTACAACTTGAAAAGCTGGAGGCTGACATGAATCATTCTCTAAAGGAAAACACTTTTCTTCAAGAGCAGTTAGTTGAACTGAAGATGCTGGCAGAAAAAGATAAGCTTAAGATTTCTGAGTTGACTGATAAGTTGAAAACCACAGATGAAAAACTCCAGAGTTTGAAATTTTCACATGAAAGAAATAACAAAAGCCTAGAGGACAAAAGCTTGGAATTCAAAAAACTGTCCGAGGAACTAGCAATTCAGCTAGATATTTGCTGTAAGAAAACTGAAGCCTTGTTGGAAGCTAAAACAAATGAGCTAATCAACATTAGTAGTAGTAAAACAAATGCCATTCTCTCTAGGATTTCCCATTGTCAACACCACACAAGTAAACTTAAGGAGGCACTATTAATGAAAACTTGCAAAGTTTCTGAATTAGAAGCACAGCTTAGACAATTAACAGAGGAGCAAAATACACTAAATACTTCTTTTCAGCAGGCTACCTATGAATTAGAAGAAAAAGAAAATCAAATTAAGAGCATGAAGGCTGATATTGACGGTCTTGTAACAGAAAAAGAAGCCCTACAGAAGGAAGGAGGCAATCAGCAACAGGCTGCCTCTGAAAAGGAGTCTTGTATCACACAGTTGAAGAAAGAGTTATCTGAAAACATCAATGCTGTCACATTGATGAAAGAAGAGCTTAAAGAAAAAAAATCTGAGATTAGCAATTTTAATAAACAACTAACTGATTTGAACATTCAACTTCAAAATAGTATCAGCCTAACTGAAAAAGAAGCAGCCATTTCATCACTAAGTAAGCAATATGATGAAGAAAAACGTGAATTGCTAGATCAGGTGCAGGATTTATCTTTGAAAGTTGATACTCTGTGTAAAGAGAAAAATTCTGCTCTTGAACAGGTAGATCACTGGTCCAACAAATTCTCAGAATGGAAGAAGAAAGCACAGTCAAAATTTACACACTATCAAAACACTATTAAAGAATTGCAGATGCAGCTTGAGTTAAAAACAACGGAAGCACATAAAAAGGATGAGCAGATAAATTCACTGAAGGAAGACCTTGACCAGCAAAGTAACAGATTTGAATGTTTAAAGGGTGAAATGGAAGATAAGAAGAGCAAGATGGAGAAAAAGGAGTGTAATTTAGAAACTGAGTTAAAGACTCAAACAGCAAGAATTGTGGAATTAGAAGACCATATTACCCAGAAAACAAATGAAATTGAGTCCTTAAATGAAGTTCTTAAAAATTACAATCAACAAAAGGATATTGAACAGAAAGAATTGGTTCAGAAACTTCAACGTTTTCAAGAGTTAGGAGAAGAAAAGGACAACAGAGTTAAAGAAGCTGAAGAAAAAGTTTTAAGACTTGAAAAGCAAGTGTCTTCCATGAAAGCTGAACTTGAAACTAAGAAGAAAGAATTGGAACATGTGAATTTAAGTGTGAAAAGTAAAGAAGAGGAGTTACAGGCACTGGAAAGTAGACTTGAGTTAGAAAGTACAGCAAAATTAGCAGAACTGAAGAAAAAAGCCGAACAAAAAATTGCTGCCATTAAGAAGCAGTTGTTATCTCAAATGGAAGAGAAAGAACAGCAATATAAAAAAGGTACAGAAAGCCATTTGAATGAGCTAAATGCAAAATTGCAGGAAAGAGAGAGGGAAGTTCACATCTTGGAAGAAAAACTTAAATCAATGGAAAGTTCACCACAATCAGAAGCACCAATTGTACCCAGGTCAGCAAAAAATGTGGAAGCGTGTACTGAGCAAGAAGAAGCAGATTCCCAAGGCTGTGTGCAGAAGGCATATGAAGAAAAAATCAGTGTTTTACAAATAAATTTAGCTGAAAAAGAACAGCTGTTGCAGAGGCTAGAGCAGGAAAAAGAAGAAACAGTTTCTTCTCATTCTGAAATGCAATGCAAATACCAGGAGCTCTTAATAAAGTTAGAACATGCTGAAGCAAAGCAACATGAGGATCAAGTTATAATAGATCATCTTCAGGAAGAACTTGAGGAAAAAAACAAGAAATATTCCTTGATGGTATCCCAGCATGTAGAAGAAGAAGGAGGTAAAAATAACATAGGGGCAAAGCAAAATTTGGAAAATGTTGTCCAGAAAACCCTCCAGGAGAAGGAACTAACCTGTCAGATCTTGGAGCAAAAGATAAAAGAACTGGATGCCTGCTTAGTAAGAGAGAAGGAAGTACATAAAGTTGAAATGGAAGAGTTGACCTCAAAATATGAAAAATTACAGGCTTTACAACAACAGATGGATGGAAAAAATAATCCCACTGAAGTTTTGGAAGAAGGTACTGAAGAAAAGTCCAAATCACATGTGGTCCAATCCAAATTGCTTAGTAACACGGAAACCCAGCACAATGACCTGGAGTTTAAATTAGCAGATGCAGAGCGGGAGAAACAGAAACTGAGCAAGGAGATTTCTAGATTGCAGAAAGATCTCCGAATGTTAAGAAGGGAGCATCAGCAAGAATTGGATATACTAAAGAAAGAATGTGAACAAGAAATGGAAGAGAAAATCAAGTAAGTTTTATTTCAGCATGAATATTTTTAAAGTAGTCCTCTTTAATTAAGCCTCTTTTTTAGTGCCTAATATAGTTATTTTAAATATTTGGATAAGTTTCACCTACTCAAAGTATTAAACGTAAATCTGATAAGCTAAATGTAATGAGAAATAAAGACAATTTGGGCAAGAGACTTTGTTATTCCATGTCCATTTATGGAGGAAAAACTTTTTCTTGTATGTAAGATTGTGATTATTAAGGTACATATCCAAGTAATTATTTTCTTTTTGTTTTACTATTTTAATATTAGCATTATTATTATTATATAACATAGATGTGTATGGTGAAAATTTAAAGCGAAAAGTAAAAATTGTCCAGTCCCCAGGACAGCTCCCTAGAGGTAATCATAGATTACATATTCCTACAGAAGTTTTCTGTCCTGGAATGCACATGTGTGCATGCATGCACTCTCTCTTTCTCTCGCTCTTAAAAATGTTTTCATACCTGTGAGAGCACACTGTATCTACTGTTTTGAAGACCAGGTAACTCTTTGCAACTTGTTCTTTATGTGGCAGCAGTTAACTCTTTGCACTTTTATTACTCAGACAGGAGCAGGAAGATCTTGAATTGAAACACAATTCCACATTAAAACAGCTGATGAGGGAGTTTAATACACAGCTGGCACAAAAGGAACAGGAGCTGGAAGTGACCATAAAAGAAACTATCAGTAAGTAAAACTTTAAATTCAGTAAGGAATGAATCAGCAGAGAGTATAATTTAAGCCCATTCTTTTTGCACTTGTAAGTGCTTTAAGTTATTAAACTGAAGAATAAATGATCCTTGCCCAAGAATATTCTCTAATGGGAACTCTTACTCAGGGAGAGGGTACATATGATCACTGGTGGGCTGGATGTCTCATTAAGCATCTTGAAATGCTTATATAAAGTTATACTTTATCAAAATTAATTTGGAATGAGGGTTCTCACTGAAATTGGAATATAAATGTTAACTCTTGACTCATGTGTGTTCTTGTGTCTATGTGTTCATTTTTATTTATTAGATAAGGCCCAGGAGGTGGAGGCTGAACTTTTGGAAAGCCATCAAGAAGAGGCAAATCAGTTACATAAAAAAATTGCAGAGAAAGATGACGATCTAAAAAGAACAGCCAGAAGATATGAAGAAATCCTTGATGTACCTTAGTTTCTCTCTCTCTTTCACTTTTGAAATTTAGCTATAATAGATTTCATGATAGTGCTGAAGATTTCCTGTTTTTCTAATATAAAGGGTTTTCTGGGGGCTCAATATAATAATAATAATATATTAGTACTTTTATAGTATATGGAGATTTATAAAGTCTGATTGATTTCTGCCAGGATTATAGTTTCCTGATCAGATTCTGCTAATCAGGCAGTACAGTCCACTTGCTGATACGAAAGCAACAGTGAGTTACTAAGGGGAAGAATAGATTCTCTTTCCCATCTTCCTCATAGATTCATACTGAACTGTGAGAGAACCAGACTAAGAATTGAGAGCTTGTGCTTGTGTGCACTCTAGGTAATGGGATAGTTTGTGTTTGAGTGTGGCTGCTTAACTTAAGTTGGTATCTCTCTGGGTGGGCCAGTTAACTTTACCCCATCCCTACTGAATTTGTTGGTTTTTTATTGGTCTCAAGGGAGAAAGGAGATGGGGAACAAAATGGAATGCACCAACCAAATCTTTTATAATTAGTAGAAGATTAGTTCAAAGTACTTATTCTACTAATGCCACATGGTCATTAGTATGATGTGCCACTACCACACTGCCGTTAGTAGAGTAAGATAAGCCATAAAGATATGCCATGAAGATAAACGATTAGTGCTAGTGAGTACTTTGAATTCTAAGAACATTTTCAAAAGTAAAACAATGTAAATTATTCTTGGTTGGGTTATAGATTCTTTAGTTACTCCAAGCCTTATTTCACTGTTTGCCAAGAAACATTTGATATTAAAAATGCATGAATCAGAGAGTCATGCCTCAGCTCACTATGTCAGCAGTAGAAGTCTGAGCCAGGAACAGATTCTAATAAAAATTATTTTAAATGTAATTGAAATGGCTAAAAATTCCAGGATGTGACACATACCTATAAAATGCTACCTTTTATAATTTTTGAGCTTTAAATCTCATTATGAAAAGATTTATATAATTTTGCATTTTCATATACTTCCATAGAGCATATACATGTGCTAAGTTTTAAAAAATACGATTCCTTCTTGAATGCCTAGAGAATGTTGGAATTGAAAGATACATGAAAGATAGTTTAGTTCTATTTTCTGGTTTTTTGTTTTTGTTTTTTTTGACAGAATGAAAAGCAAGTTCAGCATAGTGAAGTGATTTTTCTAAAACTATGTAGTAAGTGGTAGAGCAGTGATTCTTCATTATCTTCATATACTTTATTTAAAAAAAGACTTCTTTGTAAGAAGGGAACTTGGAGAAGGCAAGTTATTTATCACGGATAATCAAGTCAAGAAGTTTCATTTTCAGAGCTGTGCCAGAGCTCTAGAGTTCCCTTTGGTAGCTTACTTCTCTGTCTCTGGATGTGTAGGGTAGCAGACAGTAGACTTTTCAAGGGTCATGACCAACTTCTGTAGGTGGAGGGGTGAGGGAAAAGGGAGACAGGTAACTGTAGGCCCTCTGGCATGGTTCCTCCTTCACAATCTACTGTGTATTAGGGAAACTAAGGATATTGTCCACTAGCTTCAGGCTTGGAGTAGTAGAGCAAATGGGTAGGAAGTGGAGGGTAGGCAAGGGAATGACGTGGGCTCTTCCCCAAGCCCCTTCCTGCTGCCTTGGACCAGCACTGTCTGTTAGAAATATATTTTTTTTCTTTTTGTTTATTTTACTTACCGGTTCATGCCTGTTATGTCTGTTAGAAATATAATGCAAGCCACAGATATGAGCCACATTGTAATTTAAAGTTTTCTAATAGCCCTGTTGAAAATAAAAAGAAACAGGTGAACTTTATTAGTAATAGATGTCAACTAACCCAATAAAAATCAAGAGTAGCATTTTAACATGTAGTCAATATAAAAATTTATATATGTATTCTTTGAAATTCACTGTTTTTTAAATATTTCATCTCAATTTAGACTAGCCACATTTCAAGTGCTCACTAGCCACAGTTTTATGGTGGCTAATGGCTACTGTATTGGATAGTGTAGCCTTAGACTTTTAACTGCCAGGACCAGGGCTGACTTTGTTATTAAACTGGCAGTCCCCCTCTAAACACTGCAAATACATACTCTATCTTGAAGAACATTTTTTGAAAATACAAATGCAGCTAAAAAGGGTAAGCAGTTCTCAGCAAATACCATATTGCTTTGATTCTGAGACTTATTTTCTACCATTCCTCCATTTAAAAATTTCTGGAATTGGAGTTTTATCTGCACTTTGTATGTATTATGTAGTGGTGGTTTTTTTCCCCTTCTGAAAAGCTCTTATCAGATCGATGATCTGTCTTGATGACATTATAGAATGCTGTATGTTTGTCATCTATTAAGATAATTCTGTGATTCATTAATAGCAAATTTGAGCACAGAGACATTTCATGTTCCTGCCTTTCCTGTCTTAGATAATATTCTTACCATTCCTCTATTTGAAGAAGCTGGAGATTTTTGTCGTCCTTGATTTTCACCTCCTGTCTCCCTAAACATCTCACACATATGTATCCACCTGCCTATTTGGACATGAAATCTGCTTATATCCTTAGCACAATATCCAAGATGTAGTGGGCTCTTACTGTGTGGTTTTTCCTTTAATCCTATTGCCTATTCCTCTCCTTGCAGCTCCACTGCTACTACCACAGTCTGGGCTGCCATCTGTCATCTTTCATCTGGTTGTATTAATGTCTCACCCAGTCCCTTTGCTGCAGTCTTTGCCATAATGTATTTGTCTGTCAGAGTTATTTTCTTTCTTGAAAAAAAAAGGTGTGATATTTTACTTCTACTCTTCCCATTGTCCCAGTGATACCTCCTCCACTTCAGTCTGTTCCAGCAACTCAGCCTTAGCTTATTCTTCACCATATTTTACCTTTAGTCATGCTTTTTTCTGTGTGCCTAAAATCACTTTTTCAAGCTTCATGAATTAATGTAGGCATTATTGTCTCTCTTTTGTCTTTTTTTTAAAAAAAGTTTTATATTCAGAAAAAAATTCTATTTATTTACTTACTAACTTATTTATGAATACTTAATGTACTAATAAATAATATTTTGTTGTTGCTCTGTTGCCTGGGCTAGAGTGCAGTGGCATCATCACAGCTCACTATAGCATCAAACTCCTGGGCTCAAGCAGTCCTCCTACCTCAGCCTCCCAAGTAGCTAGGACTACAGGTACAGGCCACCATGCCTGGCTAATTTTTAAATTTTTTATAGATACAATGTCTTGTTATGTTGCTCAGGCTGGTCTTGAACTCCTGGGCTCAAGCAATCTTCCTGCTTTGGTCTCCCAAAGTGCTGAGATTATAGGCATGAGCTACCACGGCTGCTCTATATTCAGAGAACAATTTTTAATCAAATGTATTCACATGGCTTAAAGATCAAAATAATATTAAAAGGTATACTTTGAAAATGGTATACATATATAATGAAAGTTGTACCTATTCCTGTTGTCTGTGTTATGCCTCCTCTCCCCCTGCTCCCTCCTCAGGCAGCCATTAGTTTCTTGTGTAATATTCCAGTGTTTCCTTACGCAAGCAGAAACAAAAATGAAATATATTCTTATTTTTTTCCTTTCCTACTCAAAAGGTAGCTTTTTGGATATACTTTTCTACATCATAGATTTTTCACCTATTTTTTTTGAAACCCCTTAAATATAATTACATCTGTGTTCCTCATTTAGGTTCCGTACTCATCTATATTTGTTACTTCACTTGTAATATGTAATTTTTGTCATAAAAACATAGGTGTGTAGGAATGTATTAATGAATCTGTCCTCTCCCTTAGACTATAAGCATTTTGTGGGCAGAGATTTTATTGTTCATCTCTAGTCTTGAAAACGTAGCCCAGTACCTGGCACATATTAGATACTTGGTAAATTTGAAGATGACACATGGTAGGCAGGGAAGAATTCATTTGGGACAAGAGCATGGTGACATCTCAAAAGAGGAGTTGGGCACTCACAAGGGAGCTTACCTAATAGCCTAGTGCCAACCTCAGAGTAGTCTCATTGGGAGAGTAGCTCCTAAAGCTACATCAGATGCGAAACTGGTTTTTTTTTAACATTGACTGTATTTGAGTGATTTGGCCTTGGCATTAATAACTGTCTTCAAAACATAATCTCCGTGTGTGTGCATAAAGATTCAATTTAACTGGTTTTTCTTACTGTTTTTACTTCAAAGCAGGAATACTTTTTTAGAAAGAGGACTAGAAAGCTTTTACAAAGGATATTACAGAACTATTTGTTAAATTAGAAATAACACATCAGGGATTTTCTAATTCTTAGAGGACTTGCTTTAGATTGATATATCCCATTGCTGTTAAAGGAAATGTCAGACCTAGATAATTGTCATATTAAAATCTGGGCCTAACTAAATACGTAGCCATAGAGGTGATCTCTTCAAACAAGGCTAAACCACATTGACACAGCCACACAAGCAATGCCGTGATAGAATAAAAACAGACTGAAGGAGGGGATGTTTTTACAACAATTTCTGGTTGATGGTGTTTTAGGGGTAGAGGCCAAGTTAATGTATTCCTTAGTGGAGAGACATCTAAGGAGGCTAATTACTAAGATCTCTGCTTATGTTGAGAGAAGGGGTTTGTTTTTTTTTTCCAATTAGTCTTAAGAAAGTTTCATGACAAGTAGTATTTAAAATTAAATTTTCCAAGTGTCCTCTGGTTCATTGCTTTATTTTGTGCTATGGGGCTTAATAGTCTGGTTTTATTTGTTTTTGAGAATGATGTTTCTTGTTTTTGGCAACTCAATATCTGTTAAAATCAGATAGCTGTTTATGGTTATTTTTCCTGTTAAGTATCTTACTCAGCAAACACTTGTCCTCATTTCTCAAATCAGATCAATATTCCAAATGTTCTTTTAGCACAGAGGTTATTGCAAGATTTATAAGAGTAAAGAGAAGTCTGGATTGCTCTATACAATAAATTGTAGTAATTACCAAGAGAAATGAAGGGATGTAAGAATGGACAACAGCCTTTTTCCAGAGTGGTCAAAATAGAAGAGAGGACAATTTGTATGTCGAATTTTATAAGTAGTATCATTGGACTGATAAGTTACATATTGTTTTTCCTAATTCAGCCTTGTCTATTTTTTGCAAAGTCTGGGGCAAAGGGAGATTATATAGGTTACGAACACATTGGGCAGTAAGTATTTTTTTTCAAAAATAGATTTTAGTTGAACATTTTACCCCAAAGAACTGCTGGTATGGTTTGGGGGCAGATATATAGATATACAGGTTTGCAGAACTAGGGCAAAGGACCATCAGTTGATTTATGCAACCTATCCAAAGGGGGCAAAAAATCAAACTCCGCAACATCTTGTGAACAGTGTGTTGCCAGAAAATATTAATGAATATTTTCTAGTAATCAAATTCCAATATAGAAAAGGCTGAAGTCTTAAAAGACAGGATTTGTACTATAGTTTTGTCCCAATTCTGTTATACACCTAATTGTTGCTTAAAGCTGGAAACCTTAGTTTAAGAAGAAAGAAACAGCTTGATGAGCTTTTCAAGATGAGGACAAAGGGAGTGAGGGTGGAAAAGACGATATCCTGGGAATAATGAGCAACATTGAAAAGGGCTTAGAGTTAAAAGCGGGGCATAAAGGAAAGTGTTTTGAGCAGAGTATGAATTAAAATAAAAACAATAGGGTGTGTCTCAAAAACTTAGTGTTTGTGTCTCCTGTAGAGGTGGTTTTCTCTGTGCCATGTTGCCTGTCTACAGTGTTCTTTTGATGTGTTTATTAACATGTTATTTTATTCCAAAGGCCCGTGAAGAAGAAATGACTGCAAAAGTAATGGACCTGCAGGCTCAACTTGAGGAGCTGCAGAAGAAATATCAGCAAAAGCTACAGCAGGAGGAAAACCCTGGCAGTGATCATGTGAGAGGAATTTGAGTTTGCTACATGTTTCTTGAAAACATTGTCATTTCCATGCTTTCACATGTTTGCTAACACACATATGTATTTATCTCATTTAATCCTAGCAAAAACATTTTGAGAGAGATTCTTGCCTCCATTTTGTAGACAGTGAAACTGAGGTTCAAAGAGTTTAAATAAAATGTTTAAGCTTGCAGAATAAATGGTGTACTAGGAATATAAACCCAATCTACCAGACTTCAAAGCGTAGTGCTTCTTGGTCTTTTATATGGAAAGAAAAGCAGAGAAAAGTGAAAAATACGGACCTGAGGCATAGCCAAAAATGGTGCATAGCAAGTATGATATTTTTAAATATAAAAAATTTTGTGCTAAAAAGTCATAAAAATTTCATATTTTACTCTGTAATGGATCCTTAGTTGCAGTCACATAAAAATGATATTTTTAGTTACATACTTTTAAGAAAAACAATTTCTATCTTTTTTCTTGGTTGCTGGATCAGATTCAAATACAATGGGATGATTTTGGAAAATTGGACTGAATTCAAAGAGAACTGGCCCTGCATATCTTAGGCATTTTAAAAAAATAATCCCAATCTTTAAGTAAAATTAACACTATGAAAGATAGACCATGTTTACCCTGTGGCTTCTTGTCCCACTGTGCACCCCAACAAGTGCATACCCACAGGACATGGGGGCCCCAGTTTGAAAAGGCTGACGGTGTACTGTTCCACTTCCTAAAATGTTCTCACTCATCCAGGTTGGTCTTTTCATAGCACAGTCATGAGGTAATGGGCAAATGAGTAGACACTGTTGGTGACCTTATCCTTGAGAGGCTTTGTTACATAATGTTAGTTACCAGATAACAATTTTTTAGACAACCAATTACATCGATCACCTTCCCAAAGTGCAGAGAAGGGGCCTTTTATAAAGAGGTTTGCTACGCTGTGCCACCTGGTAGGTCTATCTGAGTTGTAAGAACTGAGCAAGCTTAGCAGACCACTTCTCTGTTTCTTTAGTAGCTCTTTTTTCTTTTTTCTTTTTTTTAATAGACAGGGTCTTACTCTGTTGCCCAGGCTGGAGTGATCCCACAGTGGAGTGATCATAGCTCACTGTAACTTTGAGCTCGTGGGCTCAAGTGATCCTCCCACCTCAGCTTCCCAAAGTGCTGGGGTTACAGGCATGAGCCACCATACCATGCTCAGCCTTTAACAGCTATTAAGTTAGTTCTGTATGTATGTATATTTATTTATTTATGCTATTTGGTCATGACTTGAATATACTAGGTGCTATTAAATACTACTTCCTATGAGAAAATACACGTATTTCACTGTCTAATATGAACTTTTCCTTAGTATCAGAGTAAGTATTAATGTTGCATGTAGTGGCATTTTGAACATACAGTACTGACACATGAAATTAATATTCAGAAGGACTTCTGAGCCCTTTCCCTTGTGTAATGAGAAAGAGAAAAATATCCTTAATTACTTCTACTCTAAAAAATATTTTTCCATTGTATTTTTCATGAGTTTTTATCCTTTTCCTCTTTGAGCATCTTTCGGTGCTTCTATATATCTTAATTTGCTTACCAGTGTGAGTTTCATGAAAAATAATTTGTGATTACAGCTCAGAGTGGATTCCCAGAAATAGTGCTTTGGAAATTTCCCTAAAGGGCTTATATGCTTTAAATAGATGTTAATCTTTAATTATTGAAAATTATACAAATAATAGAACATATTCTTGTTGTAAAAGAGGTAATACAGAAGTATACAGAATAAAACCCTCCTTGGTGGGCACCTCCCTTCCCAAGTGGTAATAATCATTGTTAGTTGTTTGGTGAGTGATTTTTTTCCCTGTGTTTACCTATGTTTGTGTATTTGTACTATAATATTTTGTATAACAAAATAGAACATTTGTTTAAAAGCAAATATTTAAAGTTGCCTTGTCTGAAATCTGACCACTCCTTTAAGACTAGAATACTGACTTCTTATTTCCTTGTGTTTTTATATTACTCTATTTTATTGTTTCTTTACTTATAGATTTTATTGTATATACTCATTTTTTTTTCTTTTCCATTTTCAGGTAACAATTATGGAGCTACAGGTAAGACTAATTCTTTGAATTTCACTGAAGTTTGCGCATTTTAGGAGCCCTCTGTTTTATAAGTTAAATCATAAAGAGGCTGTTTTAACAAGGAAACTTGCCAAGCAGTACACAGATGTATTCATGCAATAATGAAACCCTGTGCACTTCAGATCTGACTTTTTGTTTTTTCAGACACAATTAGCACAGAAGACGACTCTAATCAGTGATTCAAAATTGAAAGAGCAAGAGTTCAGAGAACAGGTACAGCCTAATTGGTGCCTTTTATTTTGAATTAAATTTATGTTAGTAGGTACTTGGATATTCTTGTGTCTTACACGAGAAATTTTATTTCCAAATCCAAACGTGCTAGAGCCTATCTCCATAAATTAATGAGCACATATATTTAAACAATAATATTTTCGTTGCTTTATTTCCAGTGCTTAATGTTTTGGATAACAATTTGTGTTTGTATAATTTGTAATAATTTAAGTTCTAAAAGGAGATTATTTTTATCAGAGAAAAAAATACATTGGCATCAATCTTTGGTAAGATTTTTATGATTTATCCATATGTTATCCATGGACAGTATATGTCCACAATTTAAATAGGACAATGTATGTACTTCTTCAAGGATACACAAGTATGCACACACCAGTATATGTCGTGCATGATCTTTAGTAATGTCTTTTTCTAAACTCTGGAGACATAATGGCTCAAGTTACCAGGCTAAGTTTGAAGGCTTCATTTCCAGGGTTTTTTTCAGTTCTTTTAAAATTCATACAGATAAAAATATTGATATTGTTGAAACTGGGTGATAGGTGGGTATATAGGCATTGATTGTACTACTTTCTTTGAATATGTTTGAAATTTTTCATAATATTTTTAAAAATTTCACAAAAACATGAAGTAGATTAACCTGTAGCAAAATAATAATAATAATAATAATTTCATAAAAACAGGTACTAAGTCCCAATTTAAATTTTTTTCTGTTTCCCCAGTGGTTCAGCTTTTTAAATCTATTCTCAACATTACTGTTTTAAAATTCTTCTTTTAATATCCTCAAATCTTAAAAACTATCTTAGTATAACAATTTTTGCATTAGTTATTTTTATTGTGGGAAGATACACATAAAATTTACCATTTTAATCATTTTAAAGTACATAATTCATTGACATTTAATTTAGTTCATTGACATTTAGTTCATTTACAATGTTGTGAAACCGTTATCTAATTCCAGAATGTTTCATCACCCCAAAAGGAAACCCACATCCAGTAAGCAGTCACTTCCCACTACCTCTTCCCCATAACCCCTGGCAACCAGTAATTTGCTTTCTGTCTCTATGGATTTGCCTGTTCTGAGTATTTCATATAAATGGAATCATACAACACATGAATGTTTTATGTCTGGCTTTTTTTACTTAATGTTTTCAAGATTCATTCATGTTATAGCATTTATCAATATTGACTTTATTGCTTTTTATGGCTGAATAAGATCTCATTGTATGGATATACTGCATTTTGTCCATTCATCAACTGATGGACATTTGGGTTGTTCCCACTTTTTCACTGTAACAAACAGTGCCGCTAGGAACATTTGTTTACAAGTTTTTGTTTAAACACCTGTTTCCAATAATTTTGGGTGTATACCCAGGAGTGAAATTGCTGGATCATATGGTAATTCTTTCTATGTTTAGCCTTTTGAAGAACTGCCAAACTGTTTTCCACAGCAGCTGTACCATTTGACATTACCAACAACAAAGTGTAAGGACCCCAATGTCTCCCCATCCTCAACAAGTTTTTTGATTATTGCCGTCCTAGTCAGTATGAAGTAGTATCTCATTGTGGTTTTAATTTGCAATTCTCTAATGACCAATAATATTGAGCATCTTTTATCTGCTTGTTGGCTCTTTGGAACAGTGTCTGTTCAAGTCTTCTGCCCATTTTTTAGTTGGGTTGTCTTTTTGTTGCTGAGATGTAAGTGCTGTCTATATATTCTAGATACAAATCCCTGATCAGATATATGATTTGCAAATATTTTCTCCCATTCTGTAGGTTGTCTTCACTTTCTTGATAGTGTCCTTTGATGCACAAAGGTTTCTAATTTTAGTAATAAACAGTTTATGTGTTTTTTCTTTTGTTGTCTGTGCTTTTGGTGTTAATTTGTTTTAATTTTATTTGCTTATATTCTATCTTTTTAAAATTTCATACGTATATACATATTTCTTAGGCTAATCAAGTGACGCAGTGGGAGTGGAGAAGGAACAAAGGAATCTGTAACTAGTTGTGATCAATTAGTTGTATATATTCTATCTTAACCATCAAAAAAATCTAGTGGCTACAGAAATCCTTTTTTCTTACATATGGTTTCCATATGAATCTTATGGTTTGAATATTTGTTATTTTTAGATTCATAATTTAGAAGACCGTTTGAAGAAATATGAAAAGAATGTGTATGCAACAACTGTGGGGACACCTTACAAAGGTAAGAATGACTTCTTGTATCATGTTATCTGTCTGTGGTTGTCTTTTATTGGTGGATTTATGGATGATTTTTGTTTTTGTCTTTGCTAATCTGGATTTTTTCTCATGTTTAAATTATTTAATTTATTTTTTCTTAATAGGCAAATGTATTTATTGTGTGCATCACGTTTTAAAATACATATATTTGGAATGGCTAAATTGAGCTAACAGGCATTACCTTAGATATTTACCATTTTTTTGTGGTGAGAACAGTTAAAATCTACTCTCTTAGCAATTTTTAAGAATATAATACTTTGTTATTAACTATAGTCACCATATTGTATTAATACAATGGATCTCTTGAACATATTCCTCCTATCTAACTGACATTTCATATCCTTTGAACAACATTTCCCCACACCCCACAGTCCGTGGTAACCACCATTCTACTCTGCTGCTGTGAGTTCAACTTTTTTAGGTTCCACATATAAGTGAGATCATGTGGTATTTGCCTCTCTGTGCCTTCCTTATTTCAGTTAACATAATCTCCTCTAGTTTCATCCATGTTGTCCCAAATGACAGGATTTTCTTCTTTTTTAAGGCTGAATAGTATTCTATCATGGCTAATCTGTATTCTTTACAGTGAATATATTTTACCTTTGTTATTTTAACAGCTAATTTTAAGGAAACAATACTAGCAATTTAAACTAAAACTTAATGCACATTTGTTGTTTTTTTTAAAAAAAAATGAATCATTGTTGCAGTGCATAAGTGAAATTGCAAGTTTCTATTTTATTATTCACTGTTTAGATGCACCCAGTTCAATTTATGTATGTTTTTCCAGACTCTCATGCATTACACAAACATTTATATAATCCACATACACATACTTACATGTTTTAGATGCTTCCTGGTTTTTACTATAATAATTCTGTAATTACTAATTTTAAACCAGGATTTAAGGAGAAAATAATTTCATTAAAATTCTTTTTTTTGTTGTTTGTTTTGAGACAAGAGTCTCACTCTGCTGCTCACAGCAGCCTCAAACTCCTGGGCTTAGGCAATCCTCCTGTCTCAGCCCCCCGAGTAGCTAGGACTACAGGCATGTGCTACCATGCCTGGCTTATTTTTTCTATATATTTTTAGTTGGCCAATTCATTTCTTTCTTTTTTTAATAGAGACGGGGTCTCGCTCTTGCTCAGGCTGGTTTTGAACTCCTGACCTTAAGCGATCCACCCACCTCAAGTGCTAGGATTACAGGTGTGAGCCACCGCGCCCAGCCTGTCATTAAAATTCTTATATTCAAGATAGGGAAGGATGACTTTTCTCTTGATTTAAATAGAATATTTGTTTTGTAATGGATTGTTTTTAATTCAAAATCAATTTCAATTTTTTTTTCTTTTTGACATACCACATTTCAAATTACAAAGGCTTTGAAAGATGAGCTTGAGTCTTTACATAGTGGTTCTCTTGAGATAATCATGATCTTTGAATAATCTTATAACAGTTATCCATGCTCTAAAGTTCACTTTCACTGCCTTACTATATTAAGAATAGTTTTGTTTTGCTAGATACTTTGTAAACCTTTCTTTTTGCTCATGGGAATCACGAGGGTATCAATCAAAGCCATTTAGCAATCTCTTGTGTTTTTGAAAGCTCTTATTCATTGCCATGAAATAACATAAGATACTATATAATTTTTAACTAAATTCAAGGGCTTGCTTTTGGTTCTTTCCAAACTGGTGCTCCTCCAAGAGAAGTAAAAACCAACCTGGAAGTTTCCTACACTTTCTGCAGAGGTAATTCTTCCTGCAAAGATTATTCACCACAGCTAAGTCACTGTATGTGATTTTCAGCATAGAACCATAGGCTGAATCAGTGCTCAGCAGTGCTTAGAGCCTTGTATTGATTTTGTTAATTTCAACTTAGTTTCATACATAATTTTCTTTTTTCTCAATTTTATGAATACACACACATATGAACAGTTTATTTAATATCTAATACATATATAATGCTAAGTGCTAGGCATAGGCATTATTGTAAACAAATTTTGTGTATCAATTCATTTAAACCCAAGTAGTCTGGTGGAATATGCACATTAATCTCTTTACCATGCTGCCTGTTTAAAAAGTAAGAATAGAATGAGCACCTACAATCCAGGAAGAAATAAAAGATTAACCTTTTTTAGAAGCCTCTGTATATGCCTCTATAATAATACCTTTATCCCTCTTGTCATTCTAACTTGTTTACTCTGACTTTATGTTAATTATTCTTTTGTTCTTCTATATTATTTACCACCATGTATATATTTTCGAGCAATATTTTGTTAAGATTTTGCAACTTGTAGTGTAACATGCTATATGCTTTCTTGTCTGACCTATTTGGTTTTATTGCTTAATATAAGGTTTGAGAGTCAGCTGTGTTGTGTGTAGCTGTGGTTCACTCATTTCCATTATATTAATTTTGTACATTCTTGCTTATGTTTCCTAGTACACATAATGAAAGATTTTTTTTAGAATAAAGAACTAGGAGTAAAATTGCTGGGTCATAAGATATGAACATTTTTGTGCATATCCTGTACTAGGTTAAGCCAAACTGTTTTCTTTATTTTTTTGTACTAATCTCCACTTCCATCAGTAGGGGGTGAGATATCTGTCTCACCACTCCAGCTCCTGATCAATGCTGGATATATTAAGGCTCTTTAAAGTTTTGCTGATCTAAATTCAGTGTAATGATATCTCATGATTTTCACTGCATTTCTCTTATTAGTAATAGATTCAGGATCTTATTTGTTTGGTCATTTGTTCATTCATTTTAGAGATGTGTATTTCTTCTTTTATGAAATGCCTATCATATCTTCCATGTCTTAGAATTAGATTATTTGTCATTTTTTAAATTGATTTACCAGTTATGTATGTTGCCAAGGTCTTGTACTAGCTGATATCTTCTTTCTCTGTTAAAGTCTCTCTTTAAAATTTTTTTTAGCCCCACCCCCTAAATTTTTTATTACAGAATTTTTTAGACATATTGCAAGTAGTGAGTATAATATAATGAACTCTCATGTACACTTCACCCAATTTCGACCATTATCAAGACATAGCCAATCTTGTTTCATTTGTACTGTAAACTATCATATCCTTGGTCCATTGGATTATTTTAAAGGAAAATAGCTATAAGTAATCCGCATGTTTAAAATAATAAAATGATTTATTTTCTTCAAAGTAAAAAACATTCTAAGTTTTTGTGTTTTGTATAGATCTGGAGGAATAAAACACTTAAGTATGATATACAGATGGATATACTCTAAAGAGGAAATAAATACTTTATTATTAGTCTTGGAAGTCTGTACTTGGAATATATGATTCGAATGATCAGTATCTTTTAAGAGTGTACACTTTAAAAAATGGAATATTCCAAACATGCAAATACATGTAATGTAAATATAATGTATAAAAACTGTTAACACCTAAGAATCCACCATCCACAACATTGCCATTACTTTTGAGGCTTCTTGTGCTGCTCTGTAATCCTTATATCTCTCTGTTCTTTCTCAAGGGTAACCACTGTTATATTACAATATAAGTAGTTCCCTTAAAAAAGTTTGATTTTAATGTTTCGTGGTTTTGGCTGTTTAGAAATGACATCATACTTCACATATCCTATATAGCTTACTCTTTTTTTTTTTGTAAACAACATATGATTTTGAGATTCTATCCACTGTGTGAAATTATAATTTGACCATTTTCAATGCTGAGTTTAATGTTATATCTGTATACCACACTTTATTTATTCCCCTATTGGTGGACATTTGAGTTGTTGCAATTTTGCTTTTATAAACAGTGTAATCGTAAACATTGATTCATAGTGTGTAGCATTTCTCCTGGTTA
This sequence comes from Lepilemur ruficaudatus, assembly GCA_963574885.1. Classification (NCBI taxonomy): domain Eukaryota; kingdom Metazoa; phylum Chordata; class Mammalia; order Primates; family Lepilemuridae; genus Lepilemur; species Lepilemur ruficaudatus. Next base: position 16,277 of record CAUYRT010044241.1, on the reverse strand, counting down.
TAGTGCTAGAAATTGAATTTCTGTGTCATGAAACAAGCTTTACTACTTCACAAAGTTTTACAAACTAAGGCCAAATTGTCATCTGTCATGCTTATATCAGTTTCCTCTCCTGCCAGTAGTGCACAAAGATTCCATTGTTTTATTAGGTTGGTGCAAAAGTAATTGTGGTTTCAGACCCTGAATTTTAAATCATTATAACTAGGCTCAAACACATCTTTATTAATCAAAATAGGAACCATTACAATCAACACTTTGTTGCTAATAAGAAATAAGTGTGTTTATTCCTGTAGCATAAAAATCCGTGCTTTGGGATTTGACGAACTCTTTGAAAGGATTTTCTGCATCCTGCTGGTTGTGGAAGTGTTTTCCCTGCAAAAAGTTGTTGAGATGCTTGAAAAAAAGTGGCAGTCAGTTGGTGAGAGGTCAGGTGAATATGGCGATGGCGAATGAGGCAAAACTTCATAGCCCAATTCATTCAACTTTTGAAGTGTTGGTTGTGCAACGTGCAGTTGGGCGTTGTCGTGGAGAGGAATTGGGCCATTTCTGTTCACCAGTGCTGGCTTCAGGTGTTGGAGTTTTTGGTGCATCTCATCGATTTGCTGAGCATACTTCTCAGATGTAATGGTTTTGCTGGGATTCAGAAAGCTGTAGTAGATCAGACCGGCAGCAGACCACCAAACAGTGACCATGACCTTTTTTTGGTGCAAGTTTGGCTTTGGGAAGTGCTTTGGAGCTTCTTCTCAGTCTAACCACTGAGTTGGTCATTACCGATTGTATAAAATCTGCAAATCACAATCTAATCGAGAAATGGTTTGTTGTCGTTGCATGTAAGAAGAGAAGATGGCCGGGCGCGGTGGCTCACGCCTGTAATCCTAGCGCTCTGGGAGGCCGAGGCGGGCGGATCGCTCAAGGTCAGGAGTTCAAAACCAGCCTGAGCAAGAGCAAGACCCCGTCTCTACTAATAATAGAAAGAAATTAATTGGCCAACTAAAAATACATAGAGAAAATGAGCCGGGCATGGTGGCACATGCCTGTAGTCCCAGCTACTCGGGAGGCTGAGGCAGAAGGATCGCTTGAGCCCAGGAGTTTGAGGTTGCTGTGAACTAGGCTGACGCCATGGCACTCTAGCCCGGGCAACAGTGTGAGACTCTGTTTCAAAAAAAAAAAAAAAGAGAAGATGACACTTCAAAATGACTATTTTTTTAATTTTCAGTCCATGAGGCACCCACTTATCAAGCTTTTTCACCTTTCCAATTTCCTTCAAATGCCAAACAACCATAGAATGGGCCACCTTGAGTTCTTTGGCAACTTTTCTCTCGTGTAGTTGTAAGAGGATCAGCTTCTATGATTGCTCTAAATTGGTTGTTGTCACTGCCGATGGCCATCCGCTGCGCTCCTCATCTTCAGGGCTCTCGTCTCCTTTGCAAAACTTCTTGAACCACCACTGCACTGTTTGTTCAAGCAGTTCCTGGGCCAAAGGTGTGGTTGATGTTGCAAATTGTCTCTGTTGCTTTAGGGCCCATTTTGAACTCAAATAAGAAACTCGCTCAAATTTGCTTTTTGTCAAACATCATTTCCATAGTCTAAAATAAATATAAAATAAACAGCAAGTAATAAGTCATTACCAAAAAAAACATAAAGCAAGAAGTATGCATTAAAATGATGTATAAGATAACCACATTTTTTAAAAGAATGTATTCATTATCAAACAGCAAATTTCAACAGTGCTAAAACTGCAGTTACTTTTGCACCAACCTAATACATCCTCACCAATGCTTGTTATCATTTGGCTTTTTAAAGATTTTGCCAATCACGTGTGTAAATGATACCTTATGCAGTTTCATTTGTTTGTTTTTCACAAAAGGTCATTTAAATTCTATACCCAGCAGGGCTTGGTGGCTCACACCTACAATCCTAACGCTTTAGGAGGCCAAGGCGGAGGATCACTTGAGCTCAGGAGTTTGAGGTTATAGGGAGCTATGATTGCACCACTGCACTCCAGCCTGGGTGACAGAGTGAGACTCCATCTCTAAATAAATAAATAGAATGAATGAATGAATGAATTCTAAATCTAAAGTAATATAAAATTACAATAGAAGGCCAGGAGGAAGAGAACAAGATGTGAGGTACAAAATTGTTATAATAACTCTTGTTTTGTCTTTCAAGCGTAAGACACCAATTGGAAAGTTTAGTGTGTATTTGTATACAGTACAATATAATATAATTAATATAAAGGCAATGCTTCTCTTTGTTCCATTGATTTTAAGTTTGTCTGTTTTCTAAGTAATTAGTAGTTTATCTGGTTTTGCCTTTACAGTTTGATCTGTTTTTTTATTTGACAGGTGGCAGTTTGTACCATACTGATGTCTCACTCTTTGGAGAACCTACCGAGTTTGAGTATTTGCGAAAAGTGCTTTTTGAGTATATGATGGGTCGTGAGACTAAGGTATAAATCATGTGTGGTGATTTGGTAAATTGCTTAATTTAAAAGGAAATATGTTCTGCTTCTAATACATATATTGATAGCATATGTTTACTGTTAGCAGATCATGCATGCTAATAGTAGGCAATAGGTAATTATGTTATTGCTCTTAGTTTACAAAAGTGAATTAGCAGATCTCATATTTGTTACATTTATAAAATATTAATTTTTAAAATGCTGTCAGATGACACCAAATACTAAAAACTTAAAACTTCATTAACTTAAGAATAATTTGTGAAACATGTGGCCATTTTTCTCCTTGACTTCATGTCTTAAAGTTAGGAGAATAGATTTCATTTTCAAGGAGACTTTAGGTTATTGTGGATAGTATTGGAAATGGTCGTAATTAAGAATGGCTACTTAGGAAGATATAGATGTATTTCACTTTAGTCACTGTAAGAAAATCACCTCCTGCACATATGGAATATTGATCATTTTAAAATTACCACACCATGTAAGTAATAGTGCTTGGCTAATTTGTTTTTTAGAATGATACATTTATTGTAAGGTCCTTGAGTATAGAGACTTGTTTTATTCTTATTTGTATCCCTTGCAGTGTTTTCAAGAGAGCCTTATATTGGAAATTTGGTAAATGTATCTTCAATTGAATTAAATCCTTTAGGGGAAATTCACGAGCTTTTCCTCAAACAAAATTTTTTATTTGAAGCAGTTTCTGTTTTTGACATTGTTGACACTTTTTAGCTTTATGGAATTTTACATTGTCTATGTACCTTGGCTAAGAATGTATTTGAATAATGAGTTTCCTCTCCTTCGAAGCAATCTGTTTTGATGTATGGATGTGTGGAAGTTGCTGAGTCATAGGATGCTAAGCTAGTTCAGGCATTGATTTGGCAAATGTATTTAAAATCTAAAAAGCATGTGTCAGAAAATATCTTAAAAGAATATTATGAATTTATGGATTGGAGATTCAGCTAAACACCAGGAGTGGGCTAGAAGTCATTTGAGTTCTTACTATCTATAGACATCACATTTCATTGCATCAAATAGTTTTCAGATTAATACTTAGTATGTTTGTGGACATGTATCACAGAGGGGATATATTAATTCATAGTAATTATGTCTTTTTTTTCTTAAGGACTTTAAAGAAAAAAACCCGCAAGGATAGCTAAACCTAATTTTCCCCTTATCTTTTTAAAACAAAGCTACTGAATTGTAGTTCTCTTTATTATGTCCTTACTGTCCACCCCACATAGCAACTTATATTTGAGGTGAAGTAAATATTTAAAGTTACCTTGTTACTTCTTTGGGCATGGGGAAGAGAGGCATATCTTTAAAAAATAAAAAGCCTCTCAGAACTTTAGCTAACTTGGTTCATTAATGAATCTAAAGCTTTGATGCAAATGTTCTTGCTAAATAAATTATTTAACTTTTTCTTGATTTGTAAAATGAAGAGACTAATGCCTCAACCTGTTTCTTTGGAGATGAGATTTACAGAGCTTGAGTCCTCCCAAAGAAAGACCTACCATAAGCATAAGAAGTGTTGTGGGGCAGTACCAGTTCAGCCAAGTCTAAGCTTGTGCTTTCAGGGCTCTGCAGTTAATCTTAGGGTGTGGCTTGGGGGATAGCTGAAAGGGATACTGCATGGCACAGGCAGCCCCATTTAATACCTGGCTGGGAATCCATGTAATGGAGGAGTGCTCTCTCTCTCATATTCAGCATTCATTCTACTTTTCTAGCTGCTAAAAATAAAGAGTAGTCTACCATTATGCCATCACATTTTATAGGTAAATATTGAAAATTTGGTAGCAGGTATTCAGCTTAATTTACTGCACAGTTACTGAGTATTTAACCACATGTGGCCCTTTATTTATCACCGTGATGGATAGATGAAATTTGACACCATCCCTAAATTTAAGGATTTCACCATATAGTAAGAAAGTGGAGCTGTACTCATGTAACCATAATGTGATGCAGAATATAGTAAGTGCTATATGAGAGGTACAGAGTCCTCATATTTTCTTGTGGAAGGGCCAGGGTGGGCACTGGGGAGAAGGTGGTATGCATACAGGGATTTAAAGAGGATATGTTAGATTTTGATAGATGAGCTCAGACGGGAGAGGTAGCCCAGATGGAAGATCCAAGGCAGGAAATCGAGTGTGGGTTTTTGGAATGATAAGTAGTCTTCTCCCCGTAAGACACTGGATCTATGAAGAAGAAGTGATTCCACTTAAGGCTACAATAGAGGATAGAGAGCCTTGAATGTTAACATTTTACCTGTAGGTATTGGGTAGCCCTAAAAAATTGTGATCAGACATTGACAAGATCACAGCTGTTGTGAGACACATCTTCTGCTGATTTGCCCAATTTCTAAACATTGACAAAGAATTTGAAATGGAGACCAGGTTGTGGTTTTAGTATAAGCCAGAGTATGTTGTAGCCTTTGTGATTTGATTACCATCTGCAGTTGTTTCTTGTCTAGCAGGATCTGTATGTCATCTCACCTGTGTTTCTTCATCTGCTTTTGCACAGTGTTCTTTATTTTATGAGGCAGATGACTTTTTTAAGAAGATCATATTATAGTACACACATCCTTGTAGTGTGGAGTTAAGTAAGCTCCACTCTTTTCTTCTGTCCTTGCACTTTTTCTTGGGTTTTGATCCTCCATGTTATTATTGAATCTGAAATTCAGCCTGTTCTCCTTTTCAATGTAAAGTATTTCTCATCCTAAGACTTACTGAAAAAAACCTCTCCCTAAGGAAAACCTGGCAGGAGAGGCCACTTCTAAATCAGGTGGCTCATGTGAACTTTTCCTTACTTCCCAGGGCCTGAGGAGATTGTATATAGAGTAGACAGTCTGATTTCTTTCCCAAGGTGTGGCAGAGAGCCTGGGCTTCTTCATTAAAGTGTTTTCTGACAAGCCAGGGACGAGCTTTAAGTGTTTACTGGGTAATAAGCTGCACATTCTGGATCGCTGATGAATTTAGAGGTGGGTTTACCATTTAATATCATCTAGAAATGTGAAGAGATAACTAGCCACAGTTCATTTTTTTTGTTTTGTTTTGTTTTTTTTACAAACATGCTTGTGCATGCATGTATATGTGGTTTCATAGTGAATATAAATGGACTTTTTGGTATTCTGAACTTCATGCAGTATTGAAATTAGAGAAATGCTTTCTATGATTGTGAATCTCTAAATTTTAGATTTTTGGTACCTTGTAAAAATGATCTTCATAGATAGTACACTGGAAGTTGCTTCAGAGTGTTATTCAAAAGAAAATATTGAAATATTTGCTACTTCATATTTCTCTTGCTATGCCACGTATGTGTAGGCATACCTTGAAGATACCATGCGTTCAGTTCCAGACCACCGCAATAAAATGAATATCACAATAAAGCAAATCACACTAATTTTTTGGTTTCTCATTGCATATAAAGGTTATGTTTACACTATACTGTAGTCTGTTAGATATGCAGTAGCATTATATCTAAAAAACCTATATATATAGATTAATTTAAAAAATATATCATTACTAAAAAATGCTAATGATCATCTAAACCTTCAGTGAGTCATAATCTTTTTGCTGGTTGGAGGGTCGTGCCTCAGTGTCGATGGCTGCTGAGTGATCAGGGTAGTAGTTGCTGAAGGATGGGGTGGCTATGGCAATTTCTTAAAAATGACAGCAATGAAGTTTGCTGCATCAGTGGACTCTTCCTTTCACAAAAGATTTCTCTATAGTATGTGATGCTGTTTGACAGCATTTTACCCACAGTAGAGCTTCTTTCAAAATTGGAGTCTCTATTCTCAAGCCCTGCCACTGCCTTACCAACTAAGTTTATGAAACATTCTAAATCCTTTCTTGTCATTTCAACAATATTCACAGTATCTTGACCAGGAGTAGATGGAATCTACTTCTGGTAGATTCTTAAGATTCCATCTTAAGAAATCACTTTCTTCGCTCTTCGTAAGAAATGACTCCTCATCAGTTAAAGTTTTATGATGAGATTGCAGCAATAACAGTCACATCTTCAGGCTCTACTTCTAATCATAGTTCTATTGCTATTTCTACCACATATGCGGGTACTTTTTCCACTAAGGTCTTGACCCCCACAAAGTCATCTGTTGGGGTTGGAAGCAACTTCTTCCAAATTCTTGTTAATGTTGATGTTTTGATCTCCTCCCATGAATCATGAATGTTCTTCATGTTATCTACAGTGGAGAATCCTTTCCAAAAGGTTTTCAATTTAGTTTGCCCAGATCCATCAAAGGAATCACTATCTATGGCTGTTATAACCTTACAAAATGTATTTCTTAAATAATAAGGCTTGATAGTTGAAATTACTTCTTGATCTGCAGAATGGATGTTGTGTTAGCAGACATGAAAGCAGCATTCATATCCTTGCACATCTCCATCAGAGCTCTTGGGTGACCAGTGCATTGTTAATAAGCCATGATATTTAGAAAGGAATCTTTTTTCCTGAGCGGTAGGTCTCAATGGTGGGTTTACAATATTTAGTAAACCATGCTGTAAATAGATATGCTGTCACCCGGGCTTTAATTGTTCCATTTCTAGAGCATAGGCAGAGTAGAGTTAGCATAATTCTTAAAGGCACTAGGATTTTTGGAATGGTAAATGAGCATTTGCTTCAACTTAAAAAGGTCACCATCAACACTAGTCCCTAAAAAGGGAGTTAGCCTGTCTTTTGAAGCTTTGAAATCAAGTGTTAACCTCTCATCTCTAGCTTTGAAAATCCTAGGTGAAATCTTCTTCCAATAAAAGGCTGTTTTGTCTACATTGAACAGTCTAATCCGTTGTGTAGTGTAGCCACCTTCATCAGTCATCTTGATTTGGATAACTTGCTGCAGCTTCTCTATCAGCACTTGCTGCTTCCTTTGCACTTTTATGTTTTGGAGATGGTTTCTTACATTAAGCCTCATGAACCAATCTCTGCTAGCTTCACAGTTTTCTTTTGCGGTTACCTCACCTCTCTCAGCTTTCATATAACTTAAGTTAGGGCCTTGCTATGAATTATGCTTTGGCTTAAGGGAATGTTTGTGGCTGGTTTGATCTTCTATCCAGACCACTAAAATTATTTCCATTTCAACAATAAGGCTATGTCACTTTCTTATCTTTCGTTCACTGGAGTAGCACTTTTAATTTCCTTCAAGTACTTTTCCCCTGTATTTATAAGTTGGCTAACTATTTGGCACAAGAGGCCTAGCTTTCTGCCTATCTCAGCTTTCAGCATGACTTCTTCACTAAGCTTAATCATTTGTAGCTCTTGATTTAAAGTGAGAGACATATGACTCTTCCTTTCATTTGAACACTTAGAGGACTTGTTGCCATATTGTTGTGTCTGAGGGAATAGAGAGGCCCAAGGAAAGGGAGAGAGATGGGAAAACAGTTGGTCAGTGGAGCAGTCAGAACACACCCAACTTTTATCAATTATGTTTGCCACCTTATATGGGTGTGGTTCTTGGTACCCCAAAACATTACCATAGTAACATTAAAGATTACTAATCACAGATCATGGTAACAGATTGAGTAATAATGAAAATGTTTGAAATATTGCAAGTATTACCAAAATGTGGCACAGAGATGAATGACGCTGATAGACTTCCTAGACACAGAGTTGCTACGAAACTTCAATTTGTGAAAGAAACACAGTATCTGTGAAGCTCAGTAAAGTGCAATAAAATGAGATACACCTGCACTTGTTTTCTAGACTTCAGTTTGGTACACAGAATTCTGTTCTGCCTAGGCAATACAACTTAAATGATGAGAGTTTTTGTAAAATGCCTTTGGAATTCTCCAAGAAGTAAGTTGTTTTAAATGGTATTTTTTTTTTTTTTTTTGATCACCAAAATGGCAGAGACAAAGATAAAAGGAAGAAGAGATCTGAAACTAAAATATTGTCGTGTGTGGAGTTTGTGGTTGAGGAACAGTATTAGTTGATGTGTTAGTTGAAGTAAGTATTAGGAATATGTAAAGTGTCTTGCCTAGGCTTTAGTATATAATAGGATTTTTTAAAAATTAGTTCCTTTTCTTTCCAGAAATAAGTATGATACTTTTTTTCCACCCTAATGATGTGTGTTTCCAATATGTTTGGTTAACTATATTATCTTTTCCTTAATGACCTTCCCCAGATCATCCCCCTTACCCCCCTGGTCTGTGTAACTGAGAACAAAGAATATTAAGGGTCAGTTTCTTGGACTACTTTCCTATCCATTGTAGGAATCTTTAGGAGAGTACTACCTCCTGATTTTGTATGTAAGCACTGAACTTGTTATCCTACTTATTTCATAAGTGGTATCTTCTTTCCTCTCTGTCTCCCTCAAAACCTCTCATCTTGATACAAACTCAAAGGAGTTTCATCCTTTGAGGAGAATTTTCCAGGAGCTTATGGGTGACAGTCTGACTTACGGTATATTTATTTAGATCTGCACAATTTATGATCTTGTTTTGCAAGCCACCATGTGTAATGTTTTGATTCATCATGTTTTCTATCAAATGAAACATCTTGTGTTTATTTAAAACGTAATTTGTATTTCTATTAGGCTGATGTGCTGCATGTCTTGAAAAATACCTACTAAGCATGTTCATGTTCATGCAGTAGCCGTGTTTATGAGATATATGATGTGACTTAGTTAAAGCTGAACATGGAGAGTATTTAATTCTGATTATTTAGAGCATATATTTTGGCAATATATCATTTACTAGACAGATTTCTGCAAATAAAAAGCCTTTTAAAATGAATGAGTAATAAAATTTCAACTTAATGAACAAAGGGCCATGAGCGTTAGAACTTTATATAGCTTCATGCTATTGTAAATGCATCCTCTTAAAATAATTATAAACCCAGACATTGTGAGGAGTCCTTATAAATTGAAATTCTAGTGTTGGCTGTTATTTCCTTGACTAATACCTTCACATCATACTTCTTTGTTCGTGGCTTCCATTGAGAGCACTAAAGAATCCTACCAGCAGAACATGTCAGAATGGATTGGAACTTTATGTGTTTCACTCTCTATTAATGATCATTTCTCATTTTTCTTGTAGACCATGGCAAAAGTTATAACCACTGTATTGAAGTTCCCTGATGATCAGACTCAGAAAATTTTGGAAAGAGAAGATGCTCGGCTAATGGTAAGCTCTAAGAAGTAGGCTATAGATAGAAGATGACTTTATCTCATCTGTTTATATTCTGTCTCATTGATAAAGACTTTAAGTTGATAACAGAAACCAAAAAAGTTTAAATCTTCGTTGTACTACAGCCTGAAAAATGAGAGTGAATTTACATTAAGAAAGTTTAACCAAGGGCAAATGTGAAGGGCTGCCCACAAGGAAAAGAACAGTCTTATTTAATAGCATATAAGAGGTTGACACTCATATCTGCTACATGAGATTTCCAGAACCTGGGCTGTTTATGGAAAGGATTAAAAAGGTATATGTTGTGGTGTATCCAGTAATAAATTTTTAAATCAAATTATATTATGTTAGAAGTTTTATAAATTATAGTTCTTTATTCTGTTTCAGTTGATTTCCAAATACATTAATTCTGGGTGAAAGAATTTAAGCGTTTTTGAGCTTTTGGCACCTTGCAACGTTTAATGTGACAGACAACTGAATTATTAAAAAAATTTGTGTGTGTGAAGTTAGCTGTGATTGAAAAATGAGATAAACACGCACTTCTTCACTTCATAAATTGTGCAAATTTCCCCATGCCTAACTTCTTTTGCTCTCGGCCAGTAATTCATTAAGAAGATCCTCTCTAGGCAGCGTGTAAAACTTGAGACGTTTGTGTCCTGCCCCTAGCCTTCTCTTTCTGCTCCTTTTCCTGTCTTGATAGCAGCCTGCAAAGCCCTTGGTTATCATCCTCCCCGCTAATCTCTTTACCTACTTCATAACCCAGTGCTGCTTTTCTCTTCTCACTAAAGCAAACATCTCGTTCATAGTGGTGGGTTAGCATGTCTTGGAGCATTCCCAGTAAGGAGCACAAAGTCAGTAAGTTCCAAAGCATCCCATCATATCTTAATAGACTGTTTCTTACAGAAGTTCTTGCTGCTCTTCTTTTATAGTGCTCACCTATTTGTCCTAGTGTAAAAACCTTTTAAAACACACAAAAAAGTTTCTTTTTTTTAAAAAAAAATGTAACTAAAACAAAATCTTTGAAAAACATTAGACTCTTTCTTCCTGAATACGGTGGTATTCGTTCTAGACAGGGATGAAATGGTAGCTGGCCTATTCTTCCTGAAATAATCCTCATTTATCCTAGATGCTGACCTGTCCAAAAACAATGTCCTACTTTTCTACCATTCCTTTAAGCAAAATCTCATCCATCATTACCTCTTGCTTACTGGATAGGTTTAGTCAACAATCATCTACTCTTCTAGTTGTTATAGGTAATATAGGAAAATTGAAGGTATGGAAGACATGGTTATTGACCTGTGGAACCTGTAATTTGGGGAGAGAAAAGGTACCATCCATCCAGTTATACATGAATAAAAGATATAGCCAAGTAATATAATTCAGATGATAAAAATAGATGCTCAGTGGCCAGTGTGGTGACTCATGACTTCAGTAATCTTAGCACTTTAGGAGGCCAAGGTGGGAGGATCACTTGAGTCCAGGAATTTGAGACTAGCCTGTGCAAAAGACCCCATCTGTAGAAAAAATAGGAAAATCAGCTGGGCATGATGGTGCACGCCTGTAGTTGCAGCTACTCAGGAGGCTGAGACAGGTGGATTGATTCAGCCCAGGAGTTTGAGGTTGCAATAAGCTATGATGACACCACTGCCAGGCCACACAGCAGAGCAGGACCCTGTCTCAAAAAAAATAAAGACAAAAATACGTTTAGGAAATATGAAATAAGTTATGACGAGTATGAAGTGAGGAAGACCCCAAACTATGAGATGACTTGAGTCACGTTTTGGCAGTCTGAGGAGATTCTTGATACTTAATAGAGTGACTAGTGATTGTTTCATGTATTTGATGGAAAGTTAAAATCACTGTTGATTGAGAAGGTTGAAGCAAGAATCACATTTGCCTTAAGACTGCTCTCATTAATAAAATGAGCAATAAGAATCACTGTCTTTCAACAAGTCTCTTGAAGAAATTTCAACTAATTTTATACCCCTGTCCAACATAGCTCATTGGAACAAAACACAGATATGAACAGTGACTTGTCTTTTTCCAGTAGAAAGTAAGCACAGTGAAATGTATAGAATACAAAGCTTTAGGAGTTTGTTAAATAATCCTTTAAAAATAGGCTGGGTGCTATGGCTCCTGTCTGTAATCCTAGCACTCTAGGAGGCCAAGGTGGGAGGATCACTTGAGGCTAGGAGTTTGAGACCAGCCTGAGCAACATAGCAAGACCACATCTCTACAAAAAATGGAAAAATTAGCCAGGCATGGAGGCATGTGCCTGTTGTCCCAGCTACTCAGGAGGCTGTGGCATTGCTTGAGGATTGAGGAGGATTGCTTGAGCCCAGGAGTTGGAGGTTGCTGTGAGCTATGATGATGCCACTGTACTCTAGCCTGGGTGATGGAGTGAGACCCTGCCTCAAAAAAAAAAAAAAAAAGAAGTTTGATCACATTAGCTTTAAGTGTTATGCTCCAAATGGATCTTTTCTATAATTTGTTGTAAATGTGCATCTGCATTTTCCGTTCTATTAAAATCAGCAAGCTTGAGTCTTTTATTATTTTATCTTTGAAAGCTGAAAAGCTGGTATAAGAAAATCAAAATAAACCCAAAAACATTATGGAGCTGCCTCTCCTGTCAAAACAATATTTGGGTTACTTGAAAGAGTGTGGATTACACTTTGTGTTGACAGTGTGCAGCTCATATTAGTGTTTGCATTATTTATCATGTATTATAGGAGGAATACGTTCTTAAAACTTTGCTTTTTGACCCTGATGATTATACTTTTACTTTATGGCATTGATCAAAAGCTTTCTATGACAGCTGGTGAGGTATTTTTCACCCCGTCATGTCTTTACTGTACCTCCTCTCTCTTCAGTGAGTTTTATACTCTTTATTTGAAAATGCAAGTTATTACTTAGTGTTTTCAGAGTTTAACCTAATCTCAAGAGTATATTTCATAGATAAGAAGCCATCATCTGTCAAGTAGGATTAAATTAAAGAGCATAATTAGAGTCTGGCTTATTTGACTGAGTCCTTCATTGACTTGCTGTGGAAACTCAGGCGAGGCTCAGAGCCTCTGTTTCTTCACAATTCTAACATGATTTTATAAGGATTGTTGGAGAAGCAGAGCATAGTACCTGCACTGGGTTTCTGTGATAATGTGGAGGTGGTGGTGATGATTATTTAGTGATGTGTAAAACTAGTCTTTCCTGGAAAATGATAATAAATAATAAATATAAATAAATGATAATAACTGATAATTAACATGTGTAAGATAAACCATTAAAGACCTCTCCCTGGGAGAGTCAAGTCATTGGAATGACACTGGCTCACCAAATGCCTCCAGCCCAGTTTCACCACCTTGAAGTGTCAGCCACATGCAGTATTGCTGCTGTGAAGGCCTAGATCTCAATAGCTGGACTGCTATGTGACTTTGGGCAAACCTGTTTTATATTTCTGGCCCTTATTGGTAAAATGAAGGTGTTGGATTATACTGTTTCGAAGGTTGCTTTTCCTGTAAAGTATAAAATTCAAAGTTTTAGATTTGGGTTTTTTTTTTGAGACAGAGTCTCACTCTCTGTTGCCCAGGCTAGAGTGCTGTGGCGTTAGCTCACAGCAGCCTCAAACTCCTGGGCTCAAACAATCCTTCTGCCTCAGCCTTCTGAGTAGCTGGGACTACAGGCATGCTGCGCCACCATGCCTGGCTAATTTTTTATATATATCTTTAGTTGGCCAGTTAATATCATTCTATTGTTAGTAGAGACGGGGTCTCGCTCTTGCTCAGACTGGTTTTGAACTCTTGACCTTGAGCGATCCGCCCACCTTGGCCTCCCAGAGTGCTAGGATTATAGGCGTGAGCCACAGCGCCTGGCCTAGATTTGTTTTAAGTAGGGAAAAAATTGCCTTATAAACAGCAGGCAGAGGTTAAAACAAAAATGCACATACCTAGAGCAGCCTTTTTCCTCCTCTCAATTTTTAGTTTATTTTGTCTACTGTTTCATTTTGTGATGGCTTAGGTAGCTTAGATGACCAGAGTAGACTGAGTAGCATAGTAGGGGTAAGAGTGAATACAGATGTCCTTGGTTTGCCTAATTATTTGTTTTTTACTAAATAAAACGGCCCTAGAAGTACACCCTCTGATTTTTTTAAAGGAAAATGTTACTTATTCTTTAAGATAATTTCATTAAGAAAGTTTATTGTAATTGGGTGACAAATAATCTCTTGAAATTGAGAGATTCCATTTTATATAGAAACCTACTCTTGAAAGTTTCCCTAGAAGTACAATTTTCTCTTCCAAAGTCCTAGCAAAACTTAATGACATAAACTTACATCACTATTTTTTTGATGACTCCATTAAGGAAAGTTTCTCTTGTTTAATGAAAAAGGTTTGGCTTGTTTTTGTTTTCCATCCACTCTAGTTGCTTTTTACAGTTGCCATTCTGTTTACTTGGTTTCAGCTTTGCTTTCACACTGGTCCTTCATGTTGTGTCTAGTTCTTGATCAGTCCTTGCCCTAGACCAGTATTATATTAAAGTGTCTCACTTTTCTCCCTGTGGTTGGAATTTTTAAAATCTCCCCTGAATTAATAAAAATCGTCAGAACTTTTCAGGGTCGTTAGGTACAAAAGTTTTCCATTCCGGTATGAGGTTTACCCTTTCTGTTTGCACGGGCTCAAAAGATACATGTAAGCTGGATTCAGGAAACAAATGCAAATAAAACTGACACATAGAAATACTGCACATGTAAAACACATATTTCTTATCTTGAATGTGATTTTGTCTCTGATATTGTTCGAATATGTAATATGTGATCATTGCAAAACCCATTGCAAACTATTCAGAAACTATATTTTAGAAAAGGAGTCAATCCTTTATGATCTTCAACCTTTCAACTATTTGTACCATGCCAAGATCATCTCTGTTAATAGTATGGTGAATATCCCCACATTTTCCAATCCTTAATATACATTTATAATTATTACCTCATCACCTGATTATTTTATTGTATAAAAATGAGGGTATGCAGCAGCTTGCTTTTTTCACTTAATTATTCTACCTCATTACAAACTGCTCTACCTCATTCTTTTTAATTACTGGTTGCATGATTCTATGGATGTCCTATAATTTAGTTCCTTAGTTTCCTATACTATTTGTTTAGGTTGTTGTCAGTTTTTCAGTATTTGCAAGCATAGACACAGGGAACATCCATATACGTATATTTTGCATACTTCTGCAAGTTTTCCAATAGAATATTAACCTCATTGTGTTATGTATGTTGGAAACATTTTCTAGTTTGTCTTTGATTTTGCTGCTTTTTACTAACTTTCTGTTAAATATAAAACATATATATATATAATGATACATCTAAGTTGGTCGTACTATCCAAGAATAGACTCAGATTTTATAAACAACATTTGTATTTGATGCTGCCATTTTAAAGCAGGCCATGAAGCTAATCAATGATTTTGGATTATGGCCATCTTAAAATAGGGCATAGAATGTATATGAGGTTTGCCAAAATAAAAGCTATATTTAATTCCTTTGAATTGAAATTTCAGTTTGGGTCACCATTCCTGATATACTATTGAATTACAAGAGAGTTATTCAGTGATAAAATTAATATATTTTAGGAGTGAAAATTCAACATATAGGCATATTACCTTTCAAATTAATCAACATTTTCTCAAAAACTTTTTAGGGTAAATTGAGATTATGTAAATCAAATTTTAATGTGCACTTTATTGGAATTATGAAAGAAATCTTTTTGTAAAGCATATAATAATCCCCTCATTTATCTAGTGGATAAATATATACTTAAAATGTGAAGTGCACCTTTCATTATGTAGCTTAAGTTTTTTAATGAAAGTTGCAAGTAAAATCTCAGCTATATAATATTATATTTACTTAGGATGGGGAGATGTTAGGTATTCCTTATATTTTACTTTTTCCTTGATTTGGGGAGATTTGAGAAAAATTTAAGTACAGTCTGTTTAATCCTATGAATTTGATACACATATATAATCTCTGTGTTATATTAAGTCTTAAAACTAACCCAATAAGCTTTTTTTCTTCCTGGCTTTGTAGTTTACTTCACCTCGCAGTGGTATCTTCTGAGTAAACCATCAATCTGTGCTTAGTTAGCATGTGGTGAGTGAAGAATAATATGTCTTGTTTCTTTTGTGCAAAAATCAAATGTATTGCATGATACTAACCATTTTGCTGGAATTCTTTTGCTCTTGTTTAATGAACATGATTGTACTAATGGTTAATATTAAGTATTTTCTGTTAATTCTGTTATATAGATTAATAATATGTAGATTAATAATCACCACCACAAGAGTTATATAATTTTAAGAAATTTTATTTCTTTAAATAGTAGTTGAAAGTTTCAAAGTTGCTCCTTGAAATTTTGTTAAAGAATCCAAAAAAGTGCCTAAGTTTATGTATCTTACGTTCCTTTTTGTTTTTAATTTTCAAAGACTGTTCTTTGAAATTAGTAATTATTGTGACAAATTAAAAATTATTTTCTAGATAAAAGTAATGTGATATATTTCACAAATCCAGAATTAAAAATACTATAAAGCCTAAGCAGAGTCAAGGCTAGTCTGAAATAATGAAAACTGGTAAGGCTGATTTAAAAATATACTTTTATTACTTCTCGAGATCATAACAGTTTAACACAAGATAACACA
>CAUYRT010044239.1:0-53232 GCA_963574885.1 Lepilemur ruficaudatus | reverse complement strand
TGGCTCACGCCTGTAATCCTAGCACTCTGGGAGGCCGTGGCTGGTGAATTGCTCAAGATCAGGAGTTCGAGACCAAGCTGAGCAAGAGTGAGACCCCGTCTCTACTAATAATAGAAAGAAATTAATTGGCAAACTAAATATTTATAGAGAAAATATTAGCTGGGCATGGTGGCGCATGCCTGTAGTCCCAGCTACTCGGGAGGCTGAGACAGAAGGATCGCTTGAGCCCAGGAATTTGAGGTTGCTGTGAGCTAGGTTGATGCCAAAGCACTCTAGCCTGGGTAAGAGAGTGAGACTCTGTCTCAAAAAAAAAAAAAAAAATTAAATTCCATTTAATTTCTAGTTAGTGATTAAAGGTTTTTTAAAAGGCATAATGGATTTTGATTTTGTCAAATATTTTTTCTTCAACTATTTTTTTCTTTAGCCAATTGATGTGATGAATTACATTGATTTTTCAAATTTCGAAACAACTTTGCATTTTTGTAATAAACCCCCACTTGGTCATAGTGTCTTAATTTTTTATATATTGCTGGATTTGACTTATTAGTAATTTGGTAAAGATTTTTGCATGTACTTTTATGAAGGATACTTTTTTTCTTGTAATGTATTTGTCAGTGTTTCATTTGGGTGATTTTTATTGAATCTCTAAGTTCATTAGCTCTTTCCTCAGCTGTGTCAACTTTACTGATGACCATCTCTTATACATTCTTCATCTCTTATATATTCACCTCTCATGCCATATTTGTTATTTATAGCATTTCTGTTTGAGTCCTTCTTTTGGTTTCTATCTCTTTTCTGAAGTTCCCATTTGGGACTTGCTAATGAATGGGTCCTTGAACTGAGCAGCAGGATCTCTTTCAGGTAGGATGCTAGATTGAGACATTTTGAAAGAAGGGCCATTGACTAGTGAGGCTGGTAAGACAGCATATGGGAGACCAGGCAGCAACCAGCGGGGAAAGGATAGCTGAGAATAAGGACTAAAGCAAGTCATCAATGTTACCTGGGGGCGTGTCAAATATTCCCAGCGCCACCTCCCTGAAATGTCAACTCAGTACGTCCACAGTGAGGCCAGGAGTACTGTTCACAAGCTCCCAAGTGACTTTGCCCGTCAGCTAGGTTTGGGGACCACTGAAGTGAGCTGGCTCTCAGGGCGAGCAGGGTGACGTTGAAAAGATGACTGATGACCAAATTGGGCAGGCCTTTGTGATACCGCCCAGAGTGATGATGGCTAGCTAGCGCTGAGTGACGGGAACGCGGTGCAGGTGGGGGCGGGGCTGCTGAGGGGGCGCTCTGCAGTAGGACGTGGCAAGGTTTCTATCCTGTGCCTCAGAGGATAGTGGGACATCTACAGAATTTTGTAAACTAAAGCCTATAGGTGTGTCCTCTGGATGACTACATTATCCAAACATCTTGGAAATAGTTTACGAGGCGGTCTGAGCACCAAAAACAAAGCAGGCAGCTGTTGTCTTTAAATAGACTTCCGCACCAGCTGCAGGAGGGAAAGGAAGATCCCAAGAGAGTTCTGGAACACCTGCCAGCGTTCAGAGACACAGAACGTAGCTCCCTCCCTTCCTCACATCTCCAAGTGCTGGCTGGTCATCTTCCTTCTAGACATGCTCCTTTAGGGTTTTTGGAAACTCACTCACAATATGTTTGTCTGGTTAATTTACATAGTTTAGTGTGTCGTCAGTTAATTTCCCATCGCATAGTAAAATCTGAAGGGCTTTTTCCTCCTGACCTAGAGCAAGGTCTGGGAGGATGAGTTTACACAGGTGAGTGGTGACCGGGGCACAGGCAGAGAAGAGGGGAAGCAAGATTCAGGGAGCAGTGTTGGTTTCTGGGCCTTCCTGGAGTGACGTGGGAGGGAGGAGGGCTGGAAGTGAAGTATTAGAAACCAGGATTAGGGAATGGGGCAGCACAGACAGGGACATCCCAAAATAAACTAGCACAAATTTTTCCAAGGGCTTGTCCAGCCTGCCTGAAATTACCGGAGTTTAGGATTTCTATGTTTATGAACAACCACTTTGTTCCTTGGTCCCAAGGGCAAATCCAGGTTTTTATGGGTCTGAAGCTTATATGATTTTGAGTGTCCTCTTTGAAAAAAAGTGTTCAATCATGATATGAAAGTGAATATTATTTCATAACGAGATAGCCAATTGCAACAAATTACAAAATTGGAAAGCACCATAATTATTGCATTGTGATTTCCCTAAAATTACATAATACTTTAATTAAATAGCCTCATAAAATACCTATAAAATACTTTTCCTACATTTTTTGTTTGCATATTCTTTGATCACCTCTTCATGTGACAGTACTTTTGTTATATCATTGTTTTATTGAGAGAAAAGAAGGATAACTTAGTATTTCCTTTAGCATGGCTGATTAAAATTTTTTTTTATTATTGTTTAATACCATTCTTTCAGATTTCCAACTTGTTAATGGTATTGCTATGCAAGTTTTAAGGATCATTGTCAAATTTGGCACATTTCTTTTACATTAGAACTATAAGATTTCAGGTGATTTCAGATTTTATTGTACAAAGACGAGCCTAAAATTCTCTCTAATTGATGACATTCAAAAGCAAGTTGGTTCCCACTGCCATATCTTACTTTTTCAAATTTTACAATTATGTGAACATGCTACTACACTGCTGGGGCTCCTTCCAGGTAAGGGGTGCAAGATCCATGGAGAAATCACCTTTGATTGGTCATATACTGTTTTTTATTGCTCAAAAAAAAAAAGATGATAAAAACTAACACTTGCTTAACAGGTTAGCTAAATTACCTCATTTAATTTGACATTTTTTTCAGATAGCTATTAATGTCTCCATTTTGCAGATGAGCAAACTGATACTCAGTAAAGTTGACTTTGGCTAAGCAAGGACCTGAAATGGACTGAAATTTCCTGGTGTCATTCTCTCCCTAGATCCTGTATTCCTTGATTTTCTCTTCATTGCTGTGCATGCACTTTGCACCATTCCTTGCAAACCAAACCAAAATCTCTACAGAAATCCCTGTAAGTCTTTTAAGAATAAAGAATAATCACAGATATTTTATGGATTTGGCCAAAGAAGGTAACCACTTCTTTATAAGAGACTTTCCACATCTTGATTTTGCGTCTCTGTTTTATCCCTAAGTGAGAGGGAAGCATCCCAGATTCAGACTCCAGGAGGATCACAGAAGTCCTACCAGGGTCTCACTATTTGCAAGTCCAACGACGTGAGGCTGAGAGGCCGGGGGTGTTTGGCACATGTGATGTCTTAATGGGCCGGAGCTGTTTGGTGGAATTTGTAACCTACAAGAGATTTCAGACCATATGACTGAATGCTAATGGATTGGTCTGAGGCAGGTTTTAAAAATACACCGTTTTATCTACTCATAACAGAGTTAACAGGTTTTGATGATTCTGGCCCTTTCTTTTCGCCATGCGGACGTTACCAGGCCAAATAACCTGGCTGCGTTGGAAACTAGTTTTGAATTACTTGCAGGTGGCTGGAGGCAGATGAAAGCTGCCACAGAGGTGTTCCTCATGCTGTTCTCTAGTCCCCAGTCTCTCGGGCTATGTGCTGACACTTGGATGCTTGTTTTACAATATCATTTGACAAGTGGGATTTATGTGTCAAAATTTCTGCCAAAGCCAAGAAAATGTCAGAGTAAGCAAAGTGAGGAAGCATGAGAAAAGGGGAAAAGGGGAGAGGGCTGCATTTTTAACACAGGAGTGGGTAAGTTGGACCATGCCAGATCCTAACTCTACCAAACACTCAGGGAAATTAACCAGGCTGCCAAACGCCAGAGCTTTCTTCCGTGTGTTTTTGTTCAGTGCCGTTAGTGCCTTTATCATTAAGGAAGCAGTGCAGTAAAAGTGAGACCTTTTCCCTGAATGCATTCATGAAGATAACTTATTGGTCCAAGTCCAAAACCACTGGAGCCACGTTTAATTTGCTGCGTTTATTGTTCTGGGATCTGGTATACAGAGGTGCTCAGGGCCACAGAGACATCAGTAGACACACTGACAATAAGTACAAAAGGAAGGGTCTTGTTCTTTCTTAGAATCTTCAAAATACCCTAGTTCCTAAATATTCATAAATCCTCCTAAGCTTGGTTGAACTTTCCCAAAGGTTTTTATCTTATGGTTATTTTAAAAAGATTAAACACACACACACACACACACACACACACACACACACAAATCCCCAAACCCTACCTGAAACAGTTAGTGTGTCCTATTAACTCCCACATGAGATAACTTTTCCCTGACTCTTTCTTTCTATGGTGTGAGGGAGGGACAGGCGACAAGAGATTGAATGTTTAAGTCCCCTCAAGGCCTGTGCTGTTGCTCACTCACCATATTAAGAGCATGTGTGCATTACTTCATAAACTATCAGATGACATGCAACTTTATTTAGACTCAATAAAGAAGAATAATGAGTTATGCAAAGTTATTTCTGACACAGGGCACAGTAACTTTGCAAAAAGGCACCATTCATAGGGGCCAGCCCAGCACGGCTCAGGGGGCATCGTGTGTTAGCTCCAAATACACTCAGGAAAGAAGTGTGGCGGTGACACCATGCCATGTGCCAAATATAATAAGTGGGTTATGAACAAGTCACGATAAAACATGGTAACAAATGCCTGCACTCTGTCCATCCCATCCCTCTGCAGGGATTAAGGGCCTCTGGGGTCAGAATCAACTGCCTAGGGAAGGTTTAGGAAGTCTGAGTGTGTGTCCTCCCCACACCTACAAAAGACGTGACATCAAGGTGGCCATTACCTTGGGGTTTGAAAATATCTGAGCTGAAAATGCTGAGATTGGGCCAAAGTACTAAGTACATTGTATCTTCTTGTAATCTCTGGGTTTTTGTTTAATGGCAACCTGGATGTAACCTAGATGTAAGGCAAGAAGTACTCAAGTGAACACGTATGTTTACTCAATAGAGAGGGACAAATACTGATATGTATTTGGGGGATGCCCTACCTTTCTAATTTTCTCAGCCTTCCTATGTGTAACGTAAGAATGTGTTTTCCGCCAGGATTCTGGGCCATCAAAGTGTCAATTTTTCCAATCTGCAGATGGCTAAGTAATTTCTCCCAGTGGAAATGGTGTTTACGGGAGAAATATCATGTGTGCAGCTGCTTCTGAGTTAAAGTAAATTCTGGGAAACATACCTGGGGCCCATAGGCATTGGAAGTACCTTATAAAGTGGCCCTGAAGCTGACTCGCTGATTTAGAAATTTTGGAAATAAAAAAATTGGGATTTTGGAAAACTCCCACTTCGTATGATGTCAGTGGGTTAACTGTGTGCTGTTAACTGCTGAGAATCATCGTTTTATTACTGGTTTAACTTCTACAAAGTGTCTACTCGGGGAGTATACAGAAGCACAGTGAGTGAACCTAACAGGCACAGACTTTTATTTTTTCCTGAACTCTGTTAAGATGATCCACCACTAAATAAAGGCATTAATTTTACTGACTTATATGGACTTCTTAAGTACACATGTGTATATGTGTGTCTGTGTGTGTGCTTGTATGTGAAATTTAGAGAAAATTAGGTCAAGACATTCAATTAGCCAGTGCAAAGAGGGAAAGAGGGAGGTTTTGCTGCTCCCAGTAAAACAATTATTTTTTGGAAATGATTATTTTTAATGTCTAGAATAAGTAGGAAAATCGGATGTGGGTAAGAGGGAGAAGGCAGAGGCATTTGTATCTAAATAGCTCCATAGGTGTTAGAGATGGCTGGAGAAGGTAAGTGTGGGTGACGCTATGTTTGGTGGAGGTGGAAGATGGGAGTTGAGGGGTTCACATTAATGGGCCCTTGTTGGCTTGATGCCCTAGGAGTTGGAGTCATTTCTGAAGATCATGAGAATTGGGTGGAGAAGATAATTTGAGAACTTGATATCACTGATGAATGGGAAATAAGAAAGGCTGAGAATCCAAAGACTAGTAAGTTGTAATGAGGGTCCATGTGAGGTGGAAATGATAAACGCACACTAGCGGCCAATTGTTATGATCCTGTTATTTTCTTCCACTAAACTCAGTATGTCAAGAGCAGGACAAAAAATGGATGTTATGGGGTTAAGTAAGGATTTGCTGGACCCAGCCCTGAGAGAGCGTGGGGTGAGGGACTCAAAGGTGCTGCAAGGACAGGGCTGGATGTATTGACGACAGGGTCCAAGCTGGGTGAGAAAACTGAAACCAAGGGATGTTTGATGGGGGAATGAGGGAGCTGGAAATTTCAAGGAGTAGACACAGATTGTGAGAAGTGGAAGAACTGGAGGAACTGGAGAGTTCAATTTTACTGAGAGGACACACTATGATCTGAATGTTTTTGACCCCCCAAAATTCATATGCTAAAACCTAATCACCAAGGTGATGATATTAGGAGATGGGATCTTTAGGAGATAATTAAGTCATGAGGGCTCCACCCTCATGAACAGAATTAGTGTCCTCATGAAAGAGGCCCAGAGAGTTCTCGTGCCCCCTTCCACCGTATGAGGACACAGCTAGAAGGCGCCTTCTATCAACTAAGAAGCAGGCCCTCACCAGACATGGAATCTGCTGGCACCTTGATCTTAGACTTCCCAGTCTCCAGAACTGTAAGGAATACATTTCTGTTGTTTATGGTATTTTGTCATGGCAGCCCAAACAGACTACGACAGAACAACTACTGGTAGTGGCGGGTGTCTGGACGATGGACCTGGGAAGGAACCGAAGTGCAGGGCTGGAGGAAAGGTCATGGCTCCGTGAGGCTGGGAAGATGTCTGAGTCAACACACACGTTGCCTCATGTAGGATGATGTTGAAACACCAGTGAAGAGAAAGTCCACATAACTGTGGGCAACTTGCTTGGCTCCTGAAAAGATGTTGCCCTTCTTGATTTTCTGTGTCTGTGTGCCCAAATCTTCAGTGGGTAGTGCTTTTGAAAATTCCTGAATCAAAAAGGCCCCAGCAGAGAAGCCCCACATGCTGACCCTGAGCAGGCCATGTGATAGACGGTGGCCTGGGGAAGTCAAGAGCCCTGGCCTTGGAACTGCAGCCACGGAGTCCTGCTGTTGCCTGCCTTGTGTAACTCCAGCTACATAGCAATCTCTCCGGGCCCCTTATCTGTGAAATGAGAGGTTTGGCTAATGTGGTTTGCCAGGAATTTTCTGGCTCTAAGTCACATTCGGTTTCAGCAGAATATTTGTTTCTAACCTTTCCCAGGCTGCTGTTTAGTTGGCCTAATTGCTACCCCTTCACTGATTTCACTGTGTCCCACCTCACCCTCCGATGACTCCTGCTTTCCACTTCGAGATAACAGTCTCAATTAGCTCAGGATAATTTCCCTAACTGCAGAAACTATGTCCAAAATGCAAACTTGTGGCTGTTGATTCACACGCTGCTAGAGCACTGTTTCTTTCCCACTGGTTTCACATATGTTGCCACTCCATCCAGAGACACAGCCACTGGTAAACAGCTAGCGTAACCTGGGAAACTGGCCCCTTCAGCTGTCATCGTGAGAGTCAAAGATGTGAGAGAGATGAAGCTTTGAAATCACCACCATATCTCTTCTACACTGTGGAAAGTTGGTTGTGCCCGCCCCTTGTCCTTGGGTGCCTTAAAATTGGAAACACATAAGCACACAAAACACCGTATAAACATCATCTTATAGCATGAATAAATAAATAAGTGATTTAGGAGTCACCAGATATTACTCAAGAGCACCCTTGTTGGGGCCTCGGGTCTCACCGACAACGTGTATTTGGAGTTCATCTGTGTAAGGCCATCACCACGGGAACAAATGAGATGACAGCAGAGAGAGAGTGGTGTGCAAAGAGAGACGTTCTCAGCACAGTGCCCAAAGGGGCTCCCTCCTTTACAGGGCTGGATGACAAGAGGAAGCCATGAAGACAGAAGGAGTCAATGAGAGAGAGAACTAGGTGAGTGAAGTTCCACAGTATCTAGGAAAATATAAGCTCTGGGGAGGAGAGACAGGTCTGTAGAGGAAGATGACTCAGGTGAGTCAAAGAAGTAAGGATGCAACAGGTTATTGGATTTGCCCATTATAGGGTCATTGATGACTTTCTCATGAGAGTTTCTGTGGAATTATAGGGCAGGATTCGGATGGTATAAGTTTACATAGCAAATGATTGGAACAGAGGTTGTTTCCAAGACTAGACTATTCTTTCAAAAAGATCTACAGCAAAATTTGGTACTCAAGGGGTTAATAAAAACAAGGGACAATTTGGGGGGAGAATAAAACTTGGCCTGTCATTAAAACAAGAGGGAAGAATTGATTGAAGCAGGGCACTGATGACACATAGAAGGGTGCTATGGGTGAAGCAGGAAAATGGGAAAGAGATGAGATCATAATCCCAGGGGAATGAGTGAGGAGAGAAAGGTGAAGAGATTTTGAGGTTGCAGGGATGAAGGACATCAGCACAGAAGCAGACCCAAAACTGGCCAGTAACTTATATTTTATGCAGAGAATTTCTTGAAGATTTCAGGTGTAGGAAGAGGGACAAAGCAACAGACAGTCATGATCCAAGAGTTAGACTTAAAAAGTTGTAGAAGCAGATGACTCAGAACAAGTAATATGCCCTACATCCAAATATGCTCAAAGATGGGACTGAAGACACTGCCTCACCTGCCTAACAGGGAAGAATTTTCTGGAAAGCAAGAATTGATTGGAGCAAAGGTTGTTCTTTTACCTCTTATCACCATTGTCTCCACTTCTATTGTGAACATGGAGGGGCAAGAAGAAAAACATTGCTGATCCCGACAAAGACCTCTGCACGTATGTGACCTCATCGCTCTATCGAGTGTATGTTTGACAGCCCAGAGTTCTGCTGGTGTGACACAGCCATTAAATTAGCTAAAGGTTTTCATTAACTGGAAAATTTTAACTACTTATATCACCAAATTTGTAAATACACTCTAATATTTGGCTGATTGGAGACTTATTTTTGGAAATAGATAAGGTCCACACCGCCTAATTGAAATAGCGTCTAAGTAATGCTCTGCCTCCTCTACTGAATCTCACACACTATGGTCGTGGTCAACAACTTTATCCTCAGATATCTACACAAAGATATGGAAGAAAAAACGTACTCTCATAAATTTTTAAATTACCATCTAAAAATGTTTTCACTAACACTGTAAATCATTCCAGAGGATATCATTTTCCAGTGTGTTATAAATGAAATGACATTGAAAAATAGAACCATTACTGCACTCTTTGAAGGGTACTAATGACATCAAAATACCATAGAGATCATCTGAAAACAAACGTTTTATTAAAGTATAACAGTAAAGAACGTACACAAATTACAAGTGTACATTTCACTGGTTCTCACAGAGTTACCACATTCATGTAACCAGCAAACAGTTCAAGAAGTCCCCTTTGCTCCTTCCAAGACAGTCCCCTGCCCCAAAGTCACAATAGTGTCACAGTGTTGTGACTTTAGTATCATAGATTACTTTTCTGTTTTTAAAACTTTATATAAATGGCATTATACAGTATGTTTTTTTTTTTTTTTGACTGTGGCTTCTTTTGCTCGCATTAAGTTTGTGAGATTTATTGTTGGGAGTAGCAATATTTTACTCCCATTGTTGTATTGTATTCCATGTTAGCAACATGTTACAATTTACTTATTACACTGTTGGTGAACATTTGAATTCTTTTCAGTTTTTGGCTATTATGAGTAGTGCTGCAGTGCATATTTTTGTAATGCCTTTTTGTGAAGTATGTAAACATTTATGTTTGTTGTATATCTAGCAGTGAAATTGTTGGGTGATAGGGCCATGCATATATGGCTTTATTATTGTCTACTGCTAAACATTTTTTCCAGAGTATCCTTACCAAATTATATTTTGGTAAGTACAAAATAAGTACATGAGAGTTTTAGTTGCTCTACATCACTGGGTAGTGTCTGTCTTTTTCATTTTACCTATTCTGATGGGTATCACATTTGAGCACTTTTTAAATATTTTTTGGCCATTTGGATATCCTTTTTTGTGAAGTGTGTATTTAAGCCTTTTTCATTTTTCTATTGGGTTTGTCTTTTTCTCATTGATCTGTAGGTGCTTTTTATATATTCTCTAAATAAGCTCTTTGTCCTATGTACATATTGCAAATATCCTCTCTCACTCTTTGTCTTTCATTTATACTAGTGGTGTCTTTTTATATAAAAATTCTTAATTTTAATGTGTAAGAATTTTAAATTATTTCCCCACATAATTAGTACTGCTTGCATCCTATATGAGAAATTTTTACCCACCCAAGATTATGAAAGTGTTCTTGCAAATTTTCTTCTAGAAGCTTTATTGTTTCAGCATTCACGTTAGGTATACAATTATTATTGTGTTACCTAATTCATTAGGTAAAAGTCAATTTGAATTGATCTTTGTGTATTGTATGAAGTAACAGATTAATTCCTGTTCCATGTCTAATTTATCCAGCGATATTTACTAAAAAGGCCTTTATTTCGGCAACACTGCAAGGCCATCATTGTCATATGTTAGGTGACCTTATATGTGTGGCTGTGTTTCTGGATACTATTCTATTTGGCTATTGTTGTACAGATACAAGGACATCTTAATCACTATAGATTTATAATGTGATATGATGTGTATGTTCCCTATATTTATCATTCTTTATTGCTCCTATATTGAAATATTGTTCCCTATATTTATCATTCAATATTGCTTTGACTATTCTCCCCTCTAAATTTTTATGCAAAATTTAGAATCTGCTTTTCAATGTACACACACACACACAAACACACCCCAGCTGGGATTTTGATTGAGATTATATATTGATTTATATTGTGATATATATTATATATTAGATTATTTTGGAATATCTTTATAAGACTGCATCTTGTAACACATGAACATGGTATACCCACCATTTACTTAGATTTTGTTCAATTTTTCTCAATAACATTTTGTAGTTTTCAGTGCAGAGGAATATATGTAAATACATTCTAGTAGACATGTAACTAATAAATGGTATCTTTTTAAAATATAATTTTTCCTTATTACTGAAATATAGAAATAGATTTAATTTTTATATATTAATCTTGTATCCAGCAACCTCATAAAATTTTTTTACTTTTTAATTTTAGTAATTTTTAAATTGGGGGGATTGTATGCAAGCAATCATGTCATCTTCCAATGGCAGTTTTATTTCTCTCTTCCCATTTATTAAAACTCTATTTTCCTTGCCTTCTTGAAATGCATAAGACCTCAAATACAGTGTTGAATATGAAAGGTGATAATAGGTATCTTTAACTTATCTTAATCTCATGGAGATAGCTTTCAATATATAATAATTAAATATGATACCTGCTGTAGTTTCTGTACATACTCTCCATCAGAATAAGAAAATTTTCTTCTAAAATTCTTTTAAAATTACTAAATTTTTTATCATAAATTAGTACTCTCAACTTTGCACATTTGAATTATCTAGGAAGATTTAAAAATTGCTAATGTATAAGTCCTGCCTCTAGAGGACTTATACATTTAATTGATCTGGGATAATTTTAATATGGCACAAGTAGTTATAATGTACAGGGAATCACTGCTCTAAATGCTAAAAAATTTTCTTCTGGCCGGGTGCAGTGGCTCACGCCCGTAATCCTAGCACTCTGGGAGGCCAAGGCGGGCGGATCGCTCAAGGTCAGGAGTTCGAAACCAGCCTGAGCAAGATAGAGATCCTGTCTCTAGTATAAGTAGAAAGAAATTAATTGGCCAACTAAAAATATACAGAAAAAATTAACCAGGCATGGTGCCACATGCCTGTAGTCCCAGCTACTTGGGAGGCTGAGGCAGAAGGATTGCTTGAGCCCAGGAATTTGAGGTTGCTGTGAGGTAGGCTAATGCCACGGCATTCTAGCCTGGGCAACAGATTGAGACTCCGTCTCAAAAAAAATAAATAAATAAAGGTTGAATGAGAGCACATATGACTGAGTAAATATCCAACTTGAAAACCATGTCATGGATCAATTACCACTGTATATTAAAGACCATGGGATGGATTAAAATGATGTGAGCCCTTAAAAGAAACTGGCTCTTTTCCGATATGGAGCATGAAGTAGCAGTTGAGTTTCTGCCAGTGTAAAAGAGCAGAAAGTTGTAGATTTTTCTCTGTCTCCTTTGTCATTGGTAAGTCCTGGGGCATGCCACTCTGACGAACTTGCAGTGTCTTCCTCTTTGCAGGCACTTCCATAGGAAACACCTCATTTCACTTAGCTTCTCTAATTAATAAAAGGAGAAAACAAATTAAAAAGAAGTCCCTGAGGTAGCCGAGACTCAGTGTGCCTAAGTGGATAAACAACATAATTGGAATCGCCTCCCTTATGAAAGCAGTATACTCAGGGCTGGCTTTGAACAAGTAGTTCTTCTAGTTTTGCAAGAGTTTGCTAGTGTCATTTCAGAGGAAAGGCTAGGAGGAAATGTGTTTAAAATACAAGAGAGTTTTTGGTTAGACACACAGATGGTACGGATTGAAACATATTTGGCGTAGCTATTGAAAGAAGTTGGTGAGTGTATTATATGTTCCCCATCTGCCAAAAATGTAATCTTGCCTCCAAGAAAGTACCCTTTCAGGCTGGAAATTCCAGCATCCTCATGGGATGCATTTTTCCCACGATTTACACTGAATTATGTTTCAGAACGAGGAGGTTTTATGGAGAGTGGACCACCCTTGGGAACAATTAGTGGTGGTGCCCAGGACCACCTGTGCTTTTCTGATGACCTGATTCCAGGGCCTTCTGCCCACTGTTTTCATGTAGAAGTGTTCGCCTGATGCAGAGGACATTGGCTCACCTGGGTCTTAATGCCTCCTTGAGTACAAAAGAAATGACTTGGTGTTATACAAATCAAAGCTAAAGATGGCTGCTCTTGTCTGTGACAGTGGAACAATTAGCCAAATCACACATTGCTGATCAGACATTGGGGCTCCTGGGGCCAAAGAATTATTGACACACGCAACAGCTTGGATGGAGCTTAAGAGTATTCTGCTGAGTAAAAGAAGGCAGACTCAAAAGGATACATATTTTACGACTCCATTTATATGACATTCTGGGAAAGGCAAAACAATAAGGATGGAAAACAGATCAGTGGTTGCCAGGGGTTAAAGGAGAGGGGAGGGTTTGAAGAGAAAACACTGCAAAAGGGCAGCAGGAAAGACTTTGTGGGGATGATGGAACCGTTCTCTACTTTGTGGTGGCTACGCAGCTCTATGCATTTGGCAAAATTCAGGAGTGTACACTTGAAAGAGTGAATTTTACTGTGTACACATTAAAAAACAAAATAAAATAAATATTGCATTATAAATGCAATATTTGCATTATAAATATTTTATAAAATAAAATTTTATAAAAATAAAATTTATACCTGTAATTCACTAGTACAGGTATAAACAGGTCAGTGGAATATCATAGAGCTAGAAATGGAATCAAGCATAGTTCCTTCATTTTGCTAAAGATGGCCTTTCAAATCCATGGTGCTGGAAAAACTGGTTCTTATCATTAAACAACAACAAAAACCCCTACCTTACACCTTAAATCAAAATAAATTCCAGGATTAATTAAATACATAATGAAATGAGAATAATACTTAAATGAAAACAAAAATGAGAGTACCAGAGGAAAATATAGATGTTGTAATAATATCTGATGGGGAAGGATTTTTTAAGGACAATTTTAAAAAGCCAGAAACCATAATGAAAAAAAAAGAATTGATTTTTTTTTTTTAAACTCAGGAAAACAAACAAAGAATAACCACTAACAAGTTAGCAGACAAATGACAAACTGGGAAAAATATCTATGACACATATGATAGCCAAAGATGTCTGTAGTAGATTCTGGGGTGCATCACCCAGACCCTTTCTCCAGTTTTGAGGTGTCAGTCCCCCAGCTTTCAGGGGTGTTGTGGCTGACAGCTCATAGCTGAGTTCCTCTCCTGCAACTGTCCACAGCTAAAGAGGGGCCTGAGGTTATGCCCTCCTCCCTGGGGGCAGCCCTCATCTAATGACTGGCCAATAAAGGGGTATCAAGGCCTGGGCCCCTTGTCTCAAGGCAGAACTGTGAAGAGCCATCCCAGCCCTCTGCAGGGTCAGCTAAGGGATGCCTTTGTGGCAGTTCAACTCCTCCTTCTGCCCAGTCCTGCTTTTTTCCCTTCCCTTAGGTTCTGATTCCAAGGGCACTCCCCAGTGAACTCCTATATGGGCATCTCTGTCTCAGGGTCTGTTTCTGGGGAACTCAACCTAAGAAAATATCCTTAATATGTGAAGAACTTTTACAAATCAACAAGAAAATAGAAAAATGGGCAAAAGACATAAAGAGGAAGGTAGGACATCATTTTTCTCCATGTGGATACTTTCTCCTGCTGGAGAGGTAGGATTTCTCTCTTCTCTTTCATGCTGGCATTCTCACTCTGTACTTTTCCATTGTCTGCTGAGGCAAAAAGACTGCAGCCACCACCACTTGGGTGGCCCAGGGTGAACGGTTTGGACCAGCTCTGCTCCTAGAAGTGACACGAAAGCCATAATGGCCTGGCTTCCTGCTTCTTGTGCCTTCCTCTTGTTGCCTGGACTTTCTTTTCTGCTAAACATAGTGAGATCCAGGGGCGAATTTAAGAAAAAAGTGAAAGAAAGAAAGCCACCCCATGCCTAAGTCGCAGGTGTTCTGCATGAGCTCTGGCCTAGACCAATATGCTCCACATCGGAGGTCAGGGCCCATGTCTCAGAGTCAGTCTTTGCTGTCAGCCACTGTTCTCTGAGGATGGCTTTCCCTCAAGGACCACATGGAGAAAGGCCACTGGCCAGAGTACAGGGTCTGAGCCTTCCTGGGCTCCCTGGCCAAATGCTACCTTAATTTCACCACCATCCTCAACCCACAAATATATGTGAGAACTTCTAGGGAAAGTGCACAGCATGAGCAAAGAGTTGCAGGGTGGAAGGATTCTTACCATGTCTGGCTCAGCCAGATGGCGCTCTCAGATGTTGCTTTTAGGGAATTTTTGAAGTTGTAGATCATATCACCCGAAAGGGAAAACAAGCATCTTCAGCAGATTCCATTAGAATAAGGGTAACCCATGAGGTCATGTCTGGTGATTATAGAATTATTAAATATCTTAATTATTTTATTAATATATTCAAGGCTTGAGAGCACTGGCATTAGCATTACATAGTACAAACTTTCAAAACCAAGCCTAAACACCACCTGGCAAACCACATGAATGAGCAAGGAGCCCCAGACCACACTTGAGATTGAGTGCCCTGAGTCGTGGTAAGTGATGAACAGTCGACTTTATGAAGCTATGTTCTAGAGAAGCAGGATTGAGTGGAGAGTAGAATTTGGCCACCTCTTATTGCAGTGGTTCTTCTGTTGGCGTGCACACCAGAGTCTCCCGGGCGGCTTTTGCAAACTCCGCTTGTCCAGTCCTTGCTTCTGCAGACTTGGATCGGGCAGGTCTAAGCTGTGGCTCCAGCATCTCAGTAACCACCAATTAAGGCTGATCCCTAATTAGCAGATGGACAACTGAGACCCAGAGAGAGAAAGCAATTTGTCTAAGGTAACGATGACCATTTGCCAAAGAGCCAGGACCAGCATCCAGCTTTCCTGACTGATCCAGTGTCCTTTTTACTACATGAGTAGACGTGCAAAGAAATAGTTATTCTTATCCCAACTGCTTAGTTACCCTCAATTACTCAAGTATCCACCTTGAAGAATGGAGTGGGGCTTTGTGGTTGGGAACACAGCTCAGAGATGTGTACCCCTGCCACACAAGCCTGCCATTGAGTCACAGCTGCAGACATACCTGTCCTTTACTTTCAAAGATAAGGCCACTTGCCCCGTGTATTCCTCTGTAGTAGACAAGGTACTGTGTGACCCACGTCTCCCTGGTTCCTGTATACTCTTGCCCTGTGGTTTGTGGTTGTGGTTGCTTGTTTACAAAACCCGACTCTCCAGTTATGCTATAGCTTCCCAGAGAGGCCTCTCTGCTGCTGTCCTTTCCTAGTCGTTTCCCCCAAGGCCACCGAGTTTGACAGTTGCAGTGAATGCAAGAGATGCATCCCATAGTATCATCAAGAAATAAGTATTTGCTGAGAGACAGAGTACATGTTGTTCTCGTGTTTAATCATGCTGTAGTTAGAAGGCATTCCAGGGTGTTGGGGAAAAGGAGTATAAGCTGCCTCAAAGCTCCCTTTTGGAAAAGTAGGTTCCCTTATTCACAGGACACCCAAAATAACACTAACCCAAAAGAACACTAAAATGCATTCTTCTGGAGAAAAACATACTTTGGCTACTCTGGAAAACTTCTGTTCAACTTATCTACACCAGGCCTGTCTTTATCAGCTCGGCTATATACCATTATTAACCAGCTCAAAAGTGCCACGTTACTTAGCAGAGATCTGGCAAGTGCAAGGTGTACAGCTCCCTGGACATTTGGACTTGTCACCCATTGCAACCACCTGTGCTTTACAGTTGAGGAACTCTAAGGACTGGGTGTTTAGCCCAGCCAAGGTCACTCACATGGAGTTCAGAGTACAACCAGAGCAGAAGGGAAACTTGCTGGGTTTCTGGAATCAAAGAACACTGTAGCTGGAAGGGATTTAAGAGGTCGTTTGTTTCACTTGCTTCTCTGCGGGTGAACAATGAAACCATCCAAGACTAACAACTGGGGGCAAAGGCTTCAAAATGCCTCCAAGCTCTTGCTTCCAGTTCTCACTTCCCCACAGTTCTTCCTTAAGTCTAACCAAATTCTCTCTTGCTGTTACTCTTTTACCCTCTCAACCAGTGTTTAATGGAGAGACACTTCTTCTCTACTGTGAGGCCTTGCTTATTCTATTTAAGAGTTGGCTCCAGAGAAGTCTTTTTTTTCCCTTTTTTTTTTTAAGAGATGGAGTCTTGCTATGTTGCCCAAGCTGGTTCTGAACTCCTGACCTCAAGCCATCCTCCCACCTCGGCCTCCTGAGTAGCTGCGATTATAGTAGATGAAAGCCATGGAGAGGCTCCATGGGGGCTGCAGTAAGCAAAAGCAGAATTTTCTGTATTTTGGGATCTTTCCTGCTCTGCCTGAATGCCAGGCAATTGCATTTCCTTGATCCACCCTCTCTAGGGATTGCTCTCCCTGCAGAAGACAAGGCTGAAAGGCAAGTCAACAGAACACAAATACAGAAGATTTTGAGCAACAGTATTTACAACTATGGTACTGCGGAGTGAAGGGTTTTAGGGCAAGCTGATGGAAGGGATTTTTCTGATTCTGGCGGTTATTGTTTAAATGGAGTCTGCTCCAGAGGGAGGCTGTGTTGTCCCCTTCTCCAGAGTACTTAAAGACAGGAGAAGGTCTCGTTATAGGGACGGTTTCATCACGCTCCCCAATGGGAGAAGAAAGATGGAGAAATGCTTTTTGAACTCTTTCCAACTTTACAGTGGCTCTTCCTCTGGTCTGAAAAAGCACGAGTTCTAAGTGTTTTGAAAGATCAGAGTGTGTGAAGAAACTAATAAGCAAACTCCAGCTAAATGAGATCGCCTTTGAATTTGGCTCTCACCCTGCATTAAACCAGCATGGACAAGCCCAAAACGAGATGGCTCTTACATGACTCCCCAGGCAAAATTTTGAAAACTAACAACTGACATTTTCTTCTTGATATTTTCCCACCCTACTGACTCCTTCAATTAGACCGTGCAGTGGGAGGAGATGCAGACTTCTAAGATTATTCCCATGTACAGGATTTTATTTTGCGACGTCTCCTTTGGGGGGAAACTATCCGTTAGCATTTGCATCAATTGCTCTTGAATTGCTACCTAATAGGGAATGCCTCAATTGGGAGAAGAATTTCTCTTAGCCAGTTCTCCCCAGAGGTAAAATAAGATATTTCGTACTCTACGCAGAAGCGCTTCAAAGAAAAAAATATGACAAATCTGAAGCCTGTTCTTTGCACCAACACTCTTCAGGACACTTGTCACCAATCTCTCCTAATCTCCCAACAAGCATATCCATCAATTAGGAAGTATTTACTGAGCTCAGCATTATACCTGACAGTGTGAGGTTCACCCCAAAATATAAGGTTTAATCTCTGCCCTCAAAAAGTGTCCAGGTCATGTCGGGCGCGGTGGCTCACGCCTGTAATCCTAGCACTCTAGGAGGCCAAGGCGGGTGGATCGCTCAAGGTCAGGAGTTTGAAACCAGCCTCAGCAAGAGTGAGACCCCGTCTCTACTAAAAATAGAAAGAAATTAACCAGCCAACTAAAAATATATTAAAAAAATTAGCCGGGCGTGGTGGCGCATGCCTGTAGTCCCAGCTACTCGGGAGGCTGAGACAGAGCCCAGGAGTTTGAGGTTGCTGTGAGCTAGGCTGATGCCACGGCACTCTAGCCCGGGCAATAGAGTGAGACTCTGTCTCAAAAAAAAAAAAAAAAGTGTCCAGGTCAGTGAGGATATAAGACCAACTTGCAGGAAACAATCAGAGACTAATGCAAGGAAATATACATTTGGGTTCTCAGTGGTATGAAGCAGACCTTAAACACAACAGGAATTCTACCATTTGGATTGAACTAGTCAGGCAGCTTTTAGTGGAGGTATATAGCCTGAGCTGGCTTTCAAGAAAGGAAAGATTCTGGAGAGGCAGAGTAAAAAATAAACAAAAAGAAACAAACGAACAAAAAAAAAAAAGAAATAATAAGAGAATTATGAAAATTTAAACTGGCATTTTAAAACTTTTTTTTCCTTTTAAAATTTTATTGGAGCAGTGCCCCTCCCACGGCTGGACAGAGCAGTGCCCAGCACTGCCCCAGGGGTTGTGAGCTTACCGTGAACTTTTTATTTTTATTTTTAGGTTGGAGCAATCCTTTATTTTTACGCATTTTGACAAAGAGGTTTTCAGTAAATCATCTTTCCAGTGAAGAATGGAGAACACAAAAACCAGCCTCCAGCCATCAGTTACTGCTCTGTTCAGGGCCTGGGCTCCCCCTCGCCCAAGTGGTGAGGTGGAGGGGTGCGCTTCCCCTCCTTTATTAGCTTATCCCGCTGCTTCTTGATGGCACACACACGTTTTATCATTTTGTGCCAAAGTAGACATTCAACGAGCTCATCATACTCCATCTTGCACTCTTTCTCTGCCCGGATATTACCAATTCCATGTGCACATTCTATCCATTCTTTTTCAAAGCATGGCATCGAGCAGGAATCTTGAGGGGCTGTTCACCACTTTGGACTGTCATCGTATGATCTATGTTAAGGCCCAGCCTTTTCTGTCTATCTAAGAAAGGCATGGTGTCCCCCCACACTGCCTTTGTCCCTTCTTTGCTGGCCACCACTTCAAGATCAGTCGTGAACTTTTTATTATAGATCATTTCAATCATATAAAAAGTTACGGAAGCCCCATATCCTCAATGCTCAGCTTCAGTCTTTATCAACTCATGGCCAATCTTACTCCGTCTATCCCCTCACCCACTTTCCCCCACCTCCTGGATTATTTTGAAGCCAACCCGAGACATCAGATCATTCCATCTGTAAATATCTCAGTATTTAACTAGCATTTTGATGTAAGCGCAATCAAATTATACAGGTCAGAGCGTGTTTCAAAAAACAGCACAAAACTGAAAATCTTGGCATAATAAAAAGATCCCGCAAGCCTCAGCCAATGGCACGTTTATTCCCAGTTCTATTCTGTTCAGTAGCACCCCAGTACATCAGAAGAATCCCTAATGTTTTCTGGGAGGAGGTTGAAATCAAACGGATATGTCCAGAAATGCATGCTTTTTGCTGTCATGCTCAGACCTTAATGGAATGTCGGAAGCATATGGACAAACACTTGTCCCTGTACGTCTGCTGCAACTTAAGTATATTTCTCTATGCTATTTTCAACATAGAGCAGAGTGGTATTTCGGGAAGACATGCCTTTCTTAAACCAGAGTCCAACAAAAGTGGCCAGTGGAATCTGAGGGTGGTGGGACAGTCTGGGTCTGGGGAAGAGAGGGAGCGGGTAGGAGTGGGAGGCAGACAGGGCACAGAGGCTCTCGAGGCTCCGGCTGGATGTGAAACTGAGTGGGAGGCAAAGAATGAAAGTGGAACATGTTAATCTTGGAATGAGGATGAGTCATGCAGAAAATGAGATGCTTTCCCACTGATGCTCTGAATAATACCCCTTGACTGGGGAAAGAAACCAAATGAGTGTTGCTTTGATGGCAGTGGAGATAGACATGGCATACGAAGTGTGAAGGGGAAGATGAGGCACCCCTCCTTGCTCTCTGGCTCTTCCTGGGTGACCTGGAGGAAGCCATTTAACCTCTCAGGATCTCACACTCCTCATCCTCAACAAAAGGGCAGTGAGGCTGAGATTATCTCTGGGTCCCTTGAGACCAGCAACATTCAACAATTCGGTTAATGGAGATGTGCTATGAAAGAGCAGGGGGATGTGGATTTGGGGTGACTTTTTGAGGGTGGCTGCTAGCAGTAGGAAGCAGCAATAGCCATGGAGACAACGCACACCATGCATAAGCTGTAACATGGGTGAATAAGTACGTTTATTAAGTACTTATGTGTCATTTACTCTACTAATGGTTTACATACATTATCTCACTCAGTTCTTACGACAACCCTAGGAAGTAGGTTCTAATATTATCACAGTCATGAGGAAACTGAGGCACAGAGAGGGTAAGCAATCTACCTAAGGAACACTGCTAGTAAATAGGAAAGCCAGGATTGAACCCAGATCTACCGAAATTCCCTTAACCACTGTACTACTTGCTTGCCTGTTATGCCAGGGAGCATAGAGTAAATACTATATAGAATAAATAAATATACTAACATCTTGTATTTTATCATTGAATCGAAATCCAGAAAACTTCATTATCTATCTGACACAACAGCCAGCTTAAAGGGGTTTCTGCTGGCCAAATCCGGGACAAATTCAGCACCAAAATGAAGTACAGTAATGAATTACAAACCGCTGAAGAAACAGGAAGTTGTGAGTGCTTACTGATAGTACATAAATTAATGGGGAGAAAGGAGGGCTCCTGCGTACAGTAGGATACCAAGAGTTGGCTGGTAAAGGTGGAGGGACACTTGGAGCCAGAAAATGCTCATTTGGAAATTATCACAGTAAAGACGGGATCGGGCAGGAATCATCAATGGATGTGAAATCTAAGGGGGAAATGTTGATGAGCAAGATATCTGCATGGTCTTAAAAGGATCTCCCCAAAGACTGCTTATTAGCTCAAGGGAGAAAAAAAATTAATTATACAGTAGAGAAATTGGGCAACACCTTGACTGGGAGATAAAAATTTACATTACCAGAAAGGGGCAGATGAAAGTTGTGTGACTCCCACTGTGATACCCATAGAAGGACACAATGTTAATTTTGCGACATTCCAGCCAAGAGCGAATAACAAAACATCAGATAAATGAAAAATAGGAATGTTCCATTTTAAAAAAAAAAGGTGAGGGAAACTGTATTCTTAAAAAATGTCAACACCATAAAAGACAAAGCCAGGCTGTGGAAATGTTCCAGATTAAAGGAGGCAAAATGGACTGACTATTAAATGTAAGCCTGACCCAGGACTCCGTGCTGCACAGGAGGGGGAGGGGTGGGCACTGCTACAAAAGACATCCTTAGAGCAAAGGACAACATTGGCACATGGACAGTACCAATGTAAATTTATGAAGTTGATAAATTTACTGTCCTTATGTAAGAGAATAGTCCTATTTTTATGAAATGCACATGAAGGTATTTAGAAGTGAAGGATTATGATGTATGTAAATTACCCTCATATAGTTCAAAAGAGAAAGAAAGAGAGCATGCAAAAATACGCGAAATGAGGATGGGGGAGAATGACCTGAATTGAGCCATGAAAATAATTGTCACCCAACTGGAGAAGCTTATGGCTGAGCTGGCTCCCTGCAGTTCAGGGGTTCACCAAAATGGAGGAACAGAGCCATTAAGTAACTTGGAGCCATCACTTAGGACAATTTGACTTGAACAGAGAGCTTGTATTGAAGAGTTGTGAGACATAAGTTTGGATAGACAAGTTAAGATGACATGCAAGATACTTTAAATACCTGGATAAACTGTTGGGCCTTATTTTGTGGGTAATGGGCAGCTACTGGGAGTTTTTGAGCAACAGCAGCATGTGAGTACTGATGCATGGGAATATTAATCATAAAGCACACTGTAAAATAGATTAGAGAAGGCGGGAAGGGAAGCCTTATTAGGAAATACTCACATAATTGCTAAGAATGATGATATAAGCCTGAACCAGAGGTCTGGCCACAGAAACAGAAAGGAATACTTAATAGCTCATAGTTCTTTTCATTCCAACATGTGGAGCCAGACTCTTTTTTCCATTTGACTTAGCTCTTCCATGTTCCTAGGTTGCACACCAGGAGACAATTGAGAGATAAGACACTCTCCATTGCTCCAGTTTAACAGACACTGTTTTTTCCATTAAAGGATTGCACTCAAAATTTGGAGGCAATTGCATGAGCAGCTTCTAGAAACACAATTTCCCATAGCTCTGATTGTGGTCACTTCTAAGGCAATGGAACTTTGGGGACTGAGCAATGTCTCTCCTGAGATTAAGAGATGATCAACTCTGACCTTATGATGGAGTCAACCTGGAAGCCAATGTAAAGCATAAATACAGTCCATATCAAGGGCTCAGAGGAATGGTCTGTAGTAACAGACATCATGAAGTTAGACCTTGGCTCTCCTCCTGTAGAATCGGCAGACAGACAGAAGTGTCTCTACTCTCATCTCCCAGCTACTCTTCTTGGAGTCTACTGCTGTTGCTGTTCCTGGTGCAAGCTGAATACTAAACACCTTCATTCATTTTTAGTCTTTTAGGCTACCTGTGAGGATTTGATCAGTAATACTTGATGGGACAGATATGTTTTGTCAGATAATGGAAGGTTTGTGTGCAAGTGGTACCACAGCGCTACTGTGAGTCCTCAGCCCAGCCTGTTAGTCAGGCTCAGGGGCCATTAATTCCAGTCAGAATAACAAAATGTTTCCAAAAGCTATAAAGTCATTATTTTTCTCTGACATAGCATAAGCAAAAACCGAAATGCTTATTTGCACCTGGAGTTTGATTAATTTTAAGGAGTACTTTCCTGTAAGACATTTGATTTCATTTAAAAACTTAATATAGAAGTGATATCTGTTCATTTTAAAATAAAATTCAAATATGACAGATGAATATAAAATGAAAAGTAAAATTAATGAATTTTTAAGCATGAAGATATTTTTTTCTGGGAATCTCTTAACTCCATGCACTATCCTCCTTCCACAGCGAAAAGTGCAATCTTGTAATGCCTGGGAAGTCAAAGTGTGGTCTGGGACCATCCATGAGCTCCATCACCCAGGAGCTTGCTGTACATGCAGAACCCCAGGTCTCACTGCAGACCTATTCAATCAGAGTTCCCAGGTGATTTGCGTGCAAGTTAAAATATGAGAAGCAGTGGACTTACAGATTGAGGAGACGCTGTTTCCACTAACATTAGCCCTTTGGAGGATATTCAGGTTGTTAAAGAAATTGAAAGTAAGAAATGGATAAAAGCGGTAGGCAGAAAACTAATTCCTCCAACAGCATTATGTGTGACTAGGACCCAGTTTTGGAATATATCACTAGAGAATCAGAACTTGGAGTGACCTGTTAAAGAGGTGTCACTCACAAGTAGGCCACCTCCCCTTAGTCCTTATGGTAATTACAAATTAATAAGAAAATTATAGAACCAGAAACTTTTGGAATTGAGATGAACTATAGAATTTGTAGTAGTTAGTGCATATAGGTCTCAAGCCTCAGACTAGGTTTGTTCTCCTTAAATCTGGGTATGAAGTTAAAACTAAAAATATTGCTAGGGCCTCACACTCACAAGCTGTGGGCTCTTGAGAAAATTTCTTAACTTCTTGGCGTCTCAGTCCATAATCTATAGAAGCTGCCCTGCAAGCTCCATAGGGTCATCGTGAAGCTCAAAGGATTCTGAAAATGTACGAGAACCTAGAATATTATCATGGCAGATTTCATGGGTGGGTCCCAGTTTCATCCAATTAATTGCATCTTGTGTGAGATAATATCCTAGCAGAAGGGTGGTAGCCTGCTTAAAGTAAAGAAAAAGGTGAGCTAATTAATGAATGTGTCACGAGGTTTACTACACTGTCCGGAGGAAATGGGTCCTTTGATTCTCATGCTCCAGTGTAGATACAGGACGGTGGGTGTTCAGTAAGGATCTGTGGATAAATGCATGAATTACTAAGTTGAGAAAAAAAAATTTATCAACAGCCATTCATTCAACAAATCTTTACTGACTACCCGCCCCCTCCCATGTGCCAGGCTGGCTAGGGATATAGGTGACAAAAAGCACACACTTGTCCTCGCCCTCATAGAGTTTATGATCTAATCAAATATTCGGTTTAATGTAAAATTGTGTGTTTGCTAAGTGCCACAAAAGAGAAGGGCAATGAACTGAGAGAACATGTCCTGGGGCAAGCTGACCTGGTCAGAGGGGTGGGGAAGACTTCCTGAGGAAGTGATCCTTGAGCCAAAAGCTACAGAATGAGCAAGAATCAATGTGGGAAGCAGGGAGGGAACAGTGTCCTGGGAGCAGGAACAGTGCACAGGCCTTTGGGCAGGAGGGAACCTGCAGTCTCACGGTGGTCAGAAAGGCCACTCCTGTTAGGTGGAGCGACATCATGAGGCTGGGCGGGGGTAGCCAGGGCCAAACTGGGCCTGCCCCCAGCCTGTGCACCCAAGTGGCTCTCCAAGCACCGGGAGGCCACTGAAGAATCTCGGCTGCGATGGTGGTGGGGGTGGTGGAGGATGTGTATTGTGCAATGATCAGAACTGGGTTTTGAAAAGATCACTGTGGCAGCAAAATGGAGTGTAAGTCAGGAGCAGGAGGGCAGAGTGGATGCGCAGAGATAGGCAGGATACCTTTATAGTCTAGAAGAGAGATTGGAAATGCTCCCCTCCATGGAAGTTCCAACTCCTGCGGTCTGAGTTCTGCCTTCTCAGGCAGCCTTCCTTCTGAGAGGCCCTGCCCACCACGAGAGAGGGCGGGTCTGTGTAATGAGCTCGCCCCTCTTGACAGAGAAAGTGAACAAACTGGGGATCTGACCGGCAAATGTGTCCTTTCTGAGTCCACGTGAATGAGTTCTCCGCAGGTGAAATGATACAAATGTAGTGTGTCCATTTGTGAGTGGAGAACTCAGCCCTAGATTCATGGCAACCCCAAGTACAGGTGGCCTGAAAGGCCGCACCTGACAGTACCCTCTAGGCAGCTCTATCTTCTTTATTCACCTCTTAACTCCAGGTAAGAAACCATTGTATACAACCCTCATGGAAAAGATGTACACAGGATGCCCACAAAGGTTTAAGAACTTATCCAAAGTTCTTTTAAGGGCCTTTTACTTAAAGTAAAGGCCCTTTATTTTAAGTACTCTTTTAAGAGTAACTGTTAAGGGCCAGTTCCCTGAAATTTCTATCATCCTTATTAGATAAGTAATCCTTTCAAAATGCTCTGCCAGCATCATATTTATAGACAAGTAGTGGATTAAATTTCATTTTTTATACTTTTATATTACCTTTACTAGTTGGAGAATTTCATTCTTTTTAAAACTTCTATACTTTGTGCTTTAATTACGATCTCCAGCCCCACCAGTAGAAGGGCTAAAGGAAGAATAGGCATTCAGCCTAAACCTTAAGACTGACCATCTGAGCCTTCAACAGTTTCTGCTATTATGTAACACTGCACCCAAGAAAGTCACAAATGCTTTTAATGAGCTTTTCTCTGTAAGTGTCAGGGCTTTTATGTCTATTTAACTCCCAGGCATGACTAGAGAACTTAGATCCAGTTTTTAGTCTCCAAGAAAAATGAGTTTCCTTTTGCTGCTAGCCCTCACCTGCCATTCTTTAGCTTACCCAGCAAATATAAAAAGCTAGGCAACTCATGGGCCTCCCACTGTACTGTAGGATTCTACTCTCCATGCTATTCCTGTTTCCCCCTTTGTTTCCACGTGGGTTTCCTGCTATGTTTCTTTCCTGTGGTTTCCCTTATACCTCTGAGATCTTTTGTGTTGTTTCTGGGCTTTATTACTGCATTGTTACTTGTTTATTCTTTGTTCTACTGCCTGTTCCTCTGAGATCAGCTAAAAACTCAAACTTGGCCCTTATGTTGCTAGAGATTTCAGTTCATATTTGTAATAATTATTCAAGGATGTTCCAAAAGACAGACATAAAACCGCCAAAACCTGATTTCTTCATCATTTTTGCTTTCAGATTGAACATTAGAAGTGATTTACTGTCAACCAAAGTCAAACACAACCTGGTTTTCACATGGTTTTGTTCCTGTCTTTCTAAGCAAGGTACAGCTTTATACACTCCTGATTTTGATCACCCAGATTCAGAGGGATGTTTGTGTTTAGCAGTTCTTACAAGAATCGTCCAAGATTCTTTTAAATTTTCATTGAGAGCAAGGAGACTCCAGAGGGCTTTGAGATCGCAGTTTGTGGTAAGCACTTGACTTTCATTCAAATTGGCAGTCTCTTTCCAAAAGGACTATTATTTTGTCATCTTTAAAGTATGCTGGGTTTAGTCAGTTTGGATAGGAAGCAAGTCATCAGGAGACTTCTCAAACTTCAGGACGAAAAAGCCAAGCCTTCTTACTTAACCTGGGGCTACAACCTCCAGGGATGTTTGTGCATAATCCTATAATTTGCCTTCATTTTAATCCATTCCTGGCTATATTAACACTATACTAGGACAGCCAGCTGAAAAGGGGAAAAATTTGAGTCAAATTACCGAAGTCTTTTGCCTACACTAGGGGGAAAGAGTTTGTTTGACTGAAATGTTTTACAGTTAGGTAAATGGTATTACTCTGGAGTGTGTCATTATAACTTTTCTACAACCCAGAAAATATACTGCCCTTTCCCCCCAACCCCCTGCCAGTTTATGAGGGAATAATGCACATTGTCTGGGAAATGACTTAAATGTGTACACTAAGTAGTTCTCAGAAGTGACTACTGAGTTGAGCCTAAGAGACTGTTTTTATGTGGGTCTAAACATCTCCCAGTTTAGTATGTTTGGTTATTGAAGGATTGCTACCCTGTTTGTGAAGCATTCCTGACTTTAGCATCTTGTTGGTTCTTCTTGGGTATCAAATTCTCACATTTGGAGACATCAGCTTTTTAAATAAAGGGTCACAGCAGCCCCCAGAGGAGGTCAGATGGTCTTCCAACTACCTCCTGGACATTTCCATCAAGATATCTTGACTCATAAGTGGCTCCCCAATTTCTATTAGGAGGGGCTGGTTGGAAGGAGGTTTGAAGCTGTGTTTACATGTGATCAGAAAAATGTCAATTGTCCATATCAAAGGACAGGAGGTTATGGAAGTGGTAAAACTCATTGATCTACTTCTTAGCACTGTCAAAATCCAGACTTCACTTCAAATGAAACACATTAAAAATGGAGCTCAATTTTTCCCTTAAAACCAGCTCCTTGGCCCTTTCTTTCCCAACTTTCTCACCTGTTTAAGGCTGTATTTTCCTTGTCAAGTTAGAAATTTAGTGATTGTCTTTGTTCTCTTACCTAGCTTTTTCCTTCCCAATACTCAATTAACCATCAAATTCTACCAAGTTTTCCCTCATAATGTCTTGGAAACTTTCCTCTATTCTATTCCAGCAAAACAGAAACAGAAAGCGAGGATCTGGGTCTCCAGTCTGGGGAGATGAGAAACACACCACATAAAAGGGGGAAAAAATTATAGGAATAATAAGAAT
The DNA here is from genome assembly GCA_963574885.1 of Lepilemur ruficaudatus. NCBI lineage: Eukaryota > Metazoa > Chordata > Mammalia > Primates > Lepilemuridae > Lepilemur > Lepilemur ruficaudatus. Next base: position 25,467 of record CAUYRT010044239.1, on the reverse strand, counting down.
ACCAAAACAATGCAAATAACATAGCTTCAAACAAGCCTTATGTACAGATCTTAACAATGGCTGGCACTGTGTTTTCTTGTAGCAATCTAGAGCACTGGGGTCCTTCCTCCTGTTCAGGGGCTGTGGTGAAGCCTTTGGGGTCCAGCTCAAGTGGCTCTGATGCTTCCAGCCACCACCCAACCATAAAAGCCTTTCCCTTCTGGATCAACTAATCTCCACCCATAGCACAGTGCACATATATTCAACCTAAACCAGTGTTAGCACAATTTATGACGAGTATTTCATCCTATTTTAACAATATTATGTTTATATTTTATCTCCACCTGGACAAAAGCTTATTCCCACTCCCCATAGCAACACAGGACTCCACTGTTTGTAGTCTATAAATAAAATGTTACATCATAGAGCCTTAGAATTTTACAGCCAGAAGGAATCTTAAGAGTTTCATTTGTCCTACCCTTTATAAATGAAAAAACAGGTCTAGAGAGATTAGGGGACTTGCTCAAAGTCACACAGCTGGTTAGTCACAAGGCAAGGACCAGAACCCAGGTTTCTCCTGCTTGAGGTCTGTACCCGAAATTGTCCTTAGATAATCAGTGACAGAAATACCTGACCTTACACAAGGTCTCCTGGGGATGATGGTGATAGGGGTAATTTGCTTCACTAAAACATTCACAAAGATTCATCTGAGTCACTCGCAAGACCGTCCGGAGGACTAACTGCTCTGCTTGGTGTTGAGCAGAGTCACAAGTTAAGTGCGGCACTTGTTTATGAATCTGCCGGCCTAGTCTCAGGCTCCTCTGACAGGCGGGAGCACCCAAGGGCCCCGCACGGAGGGGCTTCCTCTCTCGACCCCTCCCTAGCCTCCGATCTGTCACACAGCCGCGCCGCGCGGCCCGCCCCCACGTGTACTCGGCTCTGAGGATCAAAGTCTGTTTGCAGCCCGGCCCCGCAGGTGTTCTGGGGGCTATGATGACCCGCAGGGTGGGAGCCGGATCTCTGCATCGCCAGAAAGGCCCCGGGCTGCCCCGCCTTCTCCCACTGCACGCGGCCCGCGCCCCCACGACGCCCGCCGCTGCACCCGGCCGCGGCCCCCTGGCCCACGCCCGGCTCCTGGAGGAAAAGACCCCGCCCCCATCAGTTGGCGCCACGACCCCGCCCCCTCCCGCCCCTCCGAGCCTCCATCCAATAGCGAGCGCGGATAGGCGGGACGCGGCGGCTGTCGTGAGGGGGTTCTGACCAATGGGAAAGCGTGCCGGGCCTGGTGGGTGGGGCTTCAAGGCCTTGTCACGCTCGGGTCCGTGTGAAAACGGGGGTTCCGAGTGCAAAGCAAAGTTTTTTTGTAAACCGTCTGCAAAGGCGGGGGGGCGAAGACGGCGCCCGAGACCGGGCCGAGTGCAGCTGCCGTGGCCGCCGCCTTTTTAGCTCCTCAGCCGACAGCTCCTCTGTCTAGTAGCAGCAGAGAAGACCAGCAAGGAGAGCTCTCAGATGCTCGGAGTCTTCTCCGCGCGGAGCTGCCGGTCGCCCCCGCCCGCCGCCCTCCTGCTCCTGCTCCTGCTCCTGCTCCAGCTCGTGGTGCCCCAGCTCCCGGAGCCGCTGCTCCCCGCCGCCGCCGCCCCGGTGTGGGTGTGGGGGCTGCTGGGGCTGAGCCGGGCCTCGGCGCCGCGTCCGAGCACGGGCGCCTGAGGAGCTGCTCACCGCGGCGCCGCCGGCTGGCCGAGGGCGCCCACAGGCGCGGGGCTCGGCGGCTTGACCCCGGGCTCGCCCCCGTGTGGCCGCGGGGGCCCTCAGCGGTTTCCCGAGCGGCCTGACTCCGGCGGTAAGAGCCCCGCGTCGCCCTCCCTCCTCCGTCTCCGGGTCGCCGACCGCCCGCGCCTCGCCGCCGCCGCCTCCCGAGCCGCCGGGCCGCGCTCGGCGGGCCGCTCAGCCGCAGCCATGGGGTGCTGGGGTCGGAACCGGGGCCGGCTGCTGTGCATGCTGATGCTGACCTTCATGTTCATGGTGCTGGAGGTGGTGGTGAGCCGGGTGACCTCGTCGCTGGCGATGCTCTCCGACTCCTTCCACATGCTGTCGGACGTGCTGGCGCTGGTGGTGGCGCTGGTGGCCGAGCGCTTCGCCCGGCGGACCCACGCCACCCAGAAGAACACGTTCGGCTGGATCCGGGCCGAGGTGATGGGGGCTCTCGTTAACGCCATCTTCCTGACCGGCCTCTGCTTCGCCATCCTGCTGGAGGCCATCGAGCGCTTCATCGAGCCGCATGAGATGCAGCAGCCGCTGGTGGTCCTCGGGGTCGGCGTGGCCGGGCTGCTGGTCAATGTGCTGGGGCTCTGCCTCTTCCACCATCACAGCGGCTTCAGCCAGGACTCCGGCCACGGCCACTCGCACGGGGGGCATGGCCACAGCCACGGCCTCCCCAAGGGGGGCCGCGTCAAGAGCAACCGCACGGGGGCCAGCGACATCAACGTGGCCCCAGGCGAGCAAGGGCCTGATCAGGAGGAGACCAACACTCTGGTGACCAATAGTAGCAACTCTAACGGGCTGAAGCTGGACCCAGCAGGTAAGCAGAGAAAGTCGCTGCCGCAGGTGGTTGGGATTGGGGAGCCCAGACCCTCCTTGGCCCTCGGCGGGATGGCCCGCACGCCCCCTGGTGCCCGAGCTGGCCCGCGCCACCTCATTCGCGCTCCCTCCTGGTCCCTTCTGGTCCCTCCCGGTCCTGCACACTCCCCGCCACACCGGGAAATTGGGTACCCCGTCAGCCGGAGTGTAAGGAGTCGGGGCGGTGCGGGTGTGGTGGGATTTATATATAGGTGGGGGCTGTGAGTCTGGCCCTAGGAAAAGAGTCAGAAGGTGACCGTGATCCCTTATGCAGTCCTAGAGACTTTTCTAGTTATGGTTATAATAGGATCAAAAATCCTTCCCAATTCAATTCGTTGGCCCTTTCGGGAAACGGAGAAAAATCCCCAATTCGAACTTAGTTGTTGGGTGTTGGAAACATTGCTCTGCCAAAGTACTTCTTATGCCCATTGAAGAAGTTTCGTAATATTGCATTCACAGCACATCAACCTTGGTTCAAGGTTTCTTTTATGAACTGCAATGTATGTTTCAGCTGATTGACCCCTAATCCCGAAAATCATAGATTTAGGATCTGTCTGGGCTAGTTTAATATTTGCTTCACTTAGGACTTTTCATAATCGTACCGAAATGAAAGTGATAGTAATTTTTTCATCTTATATTTTTCATGGATGTTTTTCATTCTAAACGTCAGTGCTGTTGAAGGAAATTTGGAAAATAAGTGTTGAAAGGAGATGGGAAAGAATCAACCAGTATCGTACTACCCAAGCTCAGTGATGTTAACAATTTGGTGCATTTTCTTTCATTTATATTTATTTACCATATTATATCATACTAACTACATAGACAGTTTTCCTTTTCAAGTGCATGATATGTTAGCGAAGTTGAAATTGTACATTGAAAGGTTCAATGAGTGAATTTCCTCTCACTCCACCCAGCAAGGTGTTACTCCAAAGAAAATGAAACTGCTGTGGTGTGTAGTTCCTTTAGGAGATCAATACTTTTGCTTTGAAAGCTAGGGCAAGTAGTGATCATTTAATTCCAACTTTTTTAATAGTCTTTGTGATTGTTGATTTGTCAGTTTTTAAACTCCCTCTACCAAGAGACTTTTATGTTCATGATAAAAGTTTAAAAGTTAAAACTGGTTTTATTCTCAAGCAATTAACCTCAGTAACAAAGAGTGACTTGAGAGCCCAGTGTCAAATCAGGCATTTTATATTAGTAGACTTATCCATAGTTGCATTTAATTTTGTATGATAGAGTTCAATTTTATATTTTCTTTTGTATATGGCAAAAAGTATAGCAGAATGTTTACAGGACTGAGCCCTATAGAGAAGATAGATTTTGGAGGGGTGTAGGAGAGAGGGTGGTTAGAAAAGTGGAAAAGCAATATCATAATGACTTAATTTAACCCTGGCTGTTATGTCCTGGATTGTTCCCAGAATGTCAATTTATATTAAGTTGCTCTGAGCACATATTTTTATTGTGCTTTATGAAAAAATTTTTTCCTTCTTCACCACTTAGATGAAATTAGACTAGGATGTTTATGTAAACACTTTAACTGTAATTGATTGTATTGTTATTTCTTTGTAGATCCAGAAAAATCCTCAAATAATGATGCAGTGGAACTACAAGTGAATGGGAATCTTATCAGAGAAACCGACCCTACGGAACTGGAAGAAGATGACAGGGCTGGACAACTTAACATGCGTGGAGTTTTTCTGCATGTCCTTGGAGATGCCTTGGGTTCAGTGATTGTAGTAGTAAATGCTTTGGTCTTTTACTTTTCTTGGAAAGGTTGTTCTGAAGGGGATTTTTGTGTGAACCCATGTACCCCTGACCCCTGCAAAGCATTTGTAGAAGTAATTAATAGTACTCATGCACCAGTTTATGAGGCTGGTCCTTGCTGGGTGCTATATTTAGATCCAACTCTCTGTATTGTAATGGTTTGTATACTTCTTTACACAACTTATCCATTACTTAAGGAATCTGCTCTTATCCTTCTACAAACTGTTCCTAAACAAATTGATATCAGAAATTTGATAAAAGAACTTGGAAATGTTGAAGGAGTTGAGGAAGTTCATGAATTACATGTTTGGCAACTTGCTGGGAGCAGAATCATTGCCACTGCTCACATAAAATGTGAAGATCCAACATCATACATGCAAGTGGCTAAAATCATTAAAGATGTTTTTCATAATCACGGAATTCACGCTACTACCATTCAGCCTGAATTTGCTAGTGTAGGCTCTAAATCAAGTGTAGTCCCGTGTGAACTTGCCTGCAGAACTCAGTGTGCTTTGAAGCAATGTTGTGGGGCACTGCCACAAGCCCTTTCTGGAAAGGATACAGAAAAGACCCCAGCGGTTAGCATTTCTTGTTTAGAACTTAGTGACAATCTAGAGAAGAAGCCCAAGAGGACTAAAGCTGAAAACATCCCTGCTGTTGTGATAGAGATAAAGAAAATGCCAAACAAACAACCTGAATCATCTTTGTGAGTCTTGAAAAAGATGTGATATATGACTTTTTGCTTTAAACTGCAAGAGGAAAAAGACTCCATTGAAATTCTAAGTTTGCCAAGTAGTGTAATTGAAGTACTCGTCTGGTCACACAGTTTAATTCTATTTTTGTAAGAACATAATGGGACTGCGTAATAGAGTTCTATATTACAACTTTGTGATTATTAGTACAGAGTACAGCTATGCTGTAACAATTTTGGAAAGCCAGTTTTAACACTATGTTACATTTTTGTTTAAAGTAAGTATGAACCTTATATAACATAATGACATTTGATTTCCAGTTTTCCCACGATAAAAATTAGGGGGATAAATAAATTAAAATTGTTACTGGAATTTCTCTGCTTTTCTTTTTCCCCCAGTGTTATACTTTATTAGAATTGTATTAATAATTGCTAGAACTCTAAAATCATCAACAAGTTATTTCCTTTAACAGTTTAGGTAATACTTATGTGCCCTTTGAGATCATTCCATAGCATAATGGGAGCATATTTTAAGAGTGACTCATGGCTATTAGTGGGAAATAAGTTACTATTCTGTATTCTATATTGCTGAGTATTAGTCTAATGAACAGTGAGATAATTAACAAATTGAACTATAGTTTACACACAATAGGGCATATGGGAAGTAAGAGCAGGGATGGAAGTTTACCAAACTAAATACTTAGATTATTGCATATTAATATTCAGACCACATTTCTAAGTTATTTTGAGAATTTCAACTCATTTTATCCTACCAAAGTTAGTCTAAAACATGGACATGTTCACCAGCATTACTTTCTTTGGAAGATTGGTATGGAAACCTTGAGCTGAAAGTTTACTCAAAAAATATATAAATATTTTTAAGGATGTTAACTTAGCATCTAATAATCACATGCTAAATGCAAGCTATTAATGTAATCTTTTAAATTGTGTATTTTTTTAGAAAAAAACTTTTCAAAGTTAAAGTCATTTCATGGTGACCAATCATGAATGGATTTAAAAAAGTTTTCCAAGCACAACCAACAATGTTTGTGCTTTGCCAAGAGCCACTACCTTGAAAGAAGAAAATCAGGAAGTTAATGCAATTTGGATATTAAATTCTTAGAAAACAAAATTAATAATTAAAGCATTCTATAAGTCATCCTGTCTTGACATTGCTTGGATCTTCCAATAGTGGCTTATTTTTCAAGATGCCACCTATCTACACAGGAAACTGTTCTTGGCTATTTCATTATTGCTTTAGATTTCAAATCCAACACAAATATTACTTAAGGATATTTAAGTTATATTTTTCTTGACAGAGGGGTTATGCTTTGTGATGAGAATGTAGACTTTTGTCCTCAGAGGGATGGATATTAGCATCAGTTATCATGTATAGCTCTATTTTTCTAGAAACAAGGTATTCTGACTACTTCAGTAACTTTTATAGCTGACTACTTTTGGGATTGGCTACCTTTTGGGATTTGAAATAATTCGTTGTTTAATGGGTCAGGAGATGAAAGTGTTGGAATTTGACAGTTACTTTTTAAAGGGATGATCTTTGTGGTGGTTTTTTTTTTTTTTTTTCCCTAGTATAAGCCTGTTGCTGGCAATGGGCCTATTTAAAACAGCTGATTTTTCCAATGAGAATGTGGTAATTTTAGGAACATAGTTTGTAAGTTCACATTTACTATTATGGGCCAAAACCATAACCTGCCAATTCTGCAATACATCTTGATCTTTTAATACTCTTATCTGCTATTGTATAATTCAATTCCTAAACTGATAGTTACCTTGAATTTTGCAAAAAGGTTTGGGGTTTTTTTTTTAAAACATCATTTGGGGGATCTCATTATCTGGGTAGACAAGAAAAAGCTGTGAATTGTACTTATCATTGTACATTCCTGATTTAACACTTTGTAGAACATTTTATTAAGATCTGAAAACAATGTTATATAAACATTTTGGCAGTGATACAATAGATAACTGGTTAAATATATTACATTCATTGGAGTTGTCTTTATAAATGCTCTATTTTGGGTTTGTGTTTTAAAGGAGGTATAACATCTAAATATAAGACATCAACTGAATGAGGATTTTTAAAAAAGGTATACAAGCACGGGGTAAGGGCTATGGTTTTTTTTTTTCAAAAGTGCTTTGAAGATAACAGCCGTTAGGTTTTAGTTATTTCACTTTTCATAATTTTTAAGTAGCTTATATATAACAAAGTGGTACCATAAAATTTTCTTTTTTCAAAGGACTTTGTCATGCAAAATCAGTGGGCACTGACTCACCTTTTGAGTTTTAGTGAATTTATTTATTTCTTTACAATGCACTTTCTAACCCATTTTAGCTATATTAGCATAATCTTAAAGAAAGACACGCTTTATATTTAAATATTGTTGGGATTTAAGTGTCAGTTCCAAAATAGTTTATTCCTTTCTGAAAGAAAATGAGGGAAATACCCTGAATTATTAGACAACTTAAAACCCAATATTTAAATATGCTGTTTTATAACACTGCATCAGTTTTAGGAGTTGCATCTCTCCTGCTGGCTCTTTTATATTTGAGCAAGATCAGTGTAGAATATGTGTTTAGAAACTTGTCTGTTGTGTGAGTTTAGTGAAAAGGAGGTGCTGCATGTGCCTGAAATAAAACAATCAGAATTTTTCCCAAGCCAAATGCAGCCTTGGTGATGAGAGATTTGATTCTCCATTGTCACTATTTAGCTTGGATGATTGTTTTGTTTTTTTCTGAAGGGTACCTGCATTGTGAAAGTATGGACTCGAGCCTAAAAAGCAAAATCCTTAAGAACCTTGCTATGTGTGTTTTAATGTTTTAGAAAACAATATGTTGAGTGACTAAGGTATGTAATTTGAATAGGAAAAATTTCCATCAAGTGCACCTTGGAAAATCAGTAGGTAGAAGGCTATGTTAATATGTTTGTGTCTTGTTAACATCCTCAGTTAATTATGAATTTTTGAAAGTTTTGAGGGAAAAGACCTATGGAATCTAATGTGAAATATTTAGTAGGTTAACTGGTATTGAGTTGAAGATTTTTACTGTTTATAAGCAGATAACATTTGAATGATAAAAATGTCATTAACCTGCTGTCTTAAGATGTTCACACAAATACAGAGTAATTCTACAATATAAAAATATTTATTTTAATACTGAGTTTCAGTTAAGTCATAAAACAGTGTTAAAACTCTTGGGAAGGTAGAAGGATTTGTTTTTTAAATTGAAACCGTGTCATACAGTGTTTCATCATCTATGAAATGGGAATTGTAATAGCACTATTTTGATGTAGCTCTACCAATATTATGTGGTGATGCTATTTTGTTTTACTAACAAGCTCTGGAATATTTAGCAGTCATTTTCACTGGCACAAGAGCCTTTTGTATGTTATTCAATTTAAACTTTTAAACCAAAAATTTTATGGTCCAGCGTCTTTGAAAAAAAGATGCTGGAGGGAATGTAACATACAATTAATGTGTGGTTATATATAAAAAAGACACAAATTGCCATGTTATGGTTCTGCCTTGAAACAGCACAATGAAGTACATCAGTGTATTCTGTGATTCTTTATGAAACTTCCATATTGTGTTGTTTTTGTGTCTGCTGTTGCCTGTCCTTTGGACCAGATGTGGCACAATTAAATGCAGTTATCATCTCATTAAATGCAGATACAGATAAAATGTCTTGAGTGCTGCAACATTTTACTTAACTTTTTGTATGTTTAATGACTGTGTGTTATTTTCCAAAGCTGTTCCTACCTCACCATGAGGCTTTATGGATTGTTATGTATTATAAATGTTCTATATGAGACAGACTACTGTGTTTCTTCTCATTTATTAAAAGTTAAGTAGAAAAATAAACTAATTTTAATATCTACTTCGTTTGTGCATATGGCCTCCACTCCTATACTAGGCTGGGTTATGTAGAAAAGGGTTGGATTTCAGGTATTGAAAGGGAAATTGCAGTTTGACACAAATGTTACTTGTGTGCAGAGTGACTGGGTTACAAGACAGTGGTGTAAAAAAAAACATAGAAGTTGAAAGGGTAACACTGCAAAGGCTCACTGATACAAAATACTCAATGGCTGTGAAATGTTTGGTTTTAAGGATTGAGCTTATAGATGATGTAGTTATGGTTAACCTGCTGGTGATATCATGATTTTATGTATGCATATATATGTGTAATACATATATAGGTTTTTGTCCATGGTTACTGGCTCATAACTTCCATAGCCCTTGTCACAGTCTTTTGCTATGATGTTGGGCGCTTCAGGCCTCAGGAAGTAGAATCTCTCTTTCTGAAATTCTGTCCTTTCACTTGCCCAAGGTGAAATCTGACTGTGGGTCAAAAGACCCTGATTCCAGAGGGGATCCTGCTCCATACCCTAAAGAAAGGAATGCTACACAGAAAGGCCAAGAAAAGTCTAAACAGACAGGTCTTGCTCGGTTTAGATCATGTGCTTTTTGTTCAGTCACATTTCTACACTGTTGTCAATCATACTTACGTAATGAAGCCCCCATAAAAACCCAAAAGGGCAGGGTTTGGAGAGCTTTGGGATAGCCAAACATGAAGTTTCCTGGAGGTTGGTGTGCCCAAGGAGGGCATGGAAGCCCCGGGCCCCTTCCCCATACCTTGCCCTGTGTATCTCTTCATCTCTATTCTTTGTAATATCCTTTATAATAAACAAGTTAAATATAAGTGTTTCCCTGAGTTCTGTGAGCTGCTCCAGCAAATTAATCAAACCCAAAGAGAGTCATGGGAGCCCCAACTTGAAGCTGGTTAGAAGCTCTGCAGACCTGGACTTTTGCAACTGGTGTCAGGGGGAGAGGGCGGACTTGGGCACTGAGCCTTCAACCTGTGGAATCTGATGTTATTCTCCAGGCAGATGGTGTCAGAATTGAGGGATTAAATTGGAAGATACCCAGCTGGTGTCCACTACTTGGTGGTGGGGAAAACCCCCCACATTTGATCACGGAAGTTGTCTTCACTGTCGATTGTTGTGGTACAAGAGCAGAGAAAAAACACGGTTTGGGTTTTTCCCGAACGCTGCTTCTTTTTGTACTTGCCATTTTTTATTTATAAGCATAGTTAGTAACAAGTATTATTAAGTATTTTACACCTACAGATCATCTGAAACTATTAACCCAAGAGTCAGTACATTAGTGCGGTTATATGAGGCTCAGGACAATCACAAATGTAGTCTCATATTAAAAATTTCTTGAAAGAACTTGTATTTCTGGCTGGAAGACAGCAGTTGAAAAATCAATTGACAACAAATGGCAGTGGATAAATAATTGAGGGAACTGGACTGATAAATACAGTAGCTATTCCAAAGAAGGGGTAAGAATCTTCAGGGAAAGGATTATGTAGGCTAAAATGGAAAGGAGCAGGGGTTGAGAGACAAGGGAGCGTGGAATAGTGGAAAGTGGGGCTGGAGAGGTGAGAGGAGATTGGAAAAGAAAAGGTTAAATGTGACACACCAACCAGTTGGAATTTGGTTTTATAGGAAAGGAGGAAGCTATCAATAATTTTTGAGTGAAAAAAATGAGAAAATGGAAAAGGTACTGAAAGGATAGATTTGGAATGGGATGTAGGCAAATTGAGGCAGGAAGACAAATCAGTTTACCAGGCAATTCAATGCTAAGAGCCTGAACTAACAGTTCCACATGCCCGTGTCCGCATTTCCATATACCAAGTTTCAGTTGATTCTACACACAGTCTTTTTTCATGTTTTAACATTTCCGAAATCAGAATGCATAGCTACAATCAATGGTATCTTATAATTGCTGTTGGCCATTTTTCCTTATCGAGATGTGTCTCACTCCTCAGGGTTCAGAAAAGAATTAACCTTCCCAGGCAATACGGTCTTTCCAAAAATATTTGCCAACATTTCCTAAAGCATAATTTCGTGTCCTAGGCATTGCACATTTGGATGAGAGCTGTTTCTTTTGAATTAAATGAAAATATTCCAAGAAAGTCAAGTAATATTTGTTTTTAAACAAATTTCATAGACATTTCTGAGCCTTCAGACGTGACCAGCATTTTTGTCCCCACCCCACCCACATGCAGCCTATATAGCCTTTTTCCTTTTAAATCAAGTAACTTTTGACACTTTGTTGCTTTTGCTTATTTAAAAAACCTGTTTCTCTTCTAGGTTATAAACTGTGAGGTCACAACTATGTTTTATCCATCTTCATTTCCTCAGGATATAGCACAGGGAGAGGCACATTGTAGGTATTCAGAGTGTTTGGCTGAATATTGAGGCATCTAATGGCAGGAGTAGAACAAGATATACAGTAGTAATAATACTATTAAGAGCCAAAATATACTGAGTACTTATTACCTGCCAGGCACATATGTTACCATTTAATTCTTACAAACCATTAGGTGTATTCCATTACTCCCATTTTGCAGACAAACTGAGATGTTAAAGCGCCCTGCCCACAGTCACACGGCTAGTAAGTGATGGAGCCGGAACCCATCACTCGGGTACTGAGCCGGAACCACCGGATCCCTCAGTAAGGGATCCTTCCCCATCGCTTTGGACTTTTCCGACTTTTCGACAACCCACTTCATGAGCAAATTCAGAATAAAGAGTTCTAATCTGTATCCAATGGGTAGCAACAGATGAACAAAGCACATGCACTGACTACTAGCAAAGCAGGGGCACCAAAAGAAATAAGAAAATCATTTTTAAAGCATTTACATTTATTAAAAAAAAAACCCAAAGTAGTCAGAAATCAGAACTTTCTTACCTCAATTAGACTTTCTTAAGTAATGCTTCAGTACTATTTATTTTGAACGACATGGGGGAGAGGAATTACAATCTTTTTTGGGGATTTAGGGCCTCTCTTGGTTTTAATTCAGCCCTGTGGACAAGTGCCAATCTTTACCAACTAGTAGTGTTTTCACCTGAATGACCATATAGTAGTATTGTTTTGACAGACTAACTGCTTCTACTGGAGCAGGAAAACTGTGGCTTAAATGAGCTCAGGGTTATGGTGAAAATGGGATCTTTGGGGGCATGAGGAGCAGAGGTGACTGAGGTAGATGTGGATAAGGAGACACAGAAGATCACCTGCTTTTCGACGGGGGTGCTATTAGCATCTGGGTGAGATGATTCATCACAGTGCAGAAATGTCCTGCGCATTAAGAAGTTTAGCAACTCTGGCCTCCTTCCACACAAATGCCTGTGGTTACCTCCCTCCCCTGCCCGTTATCAAGACACCCCAACTGTTTCAGACATCCCCTAGGGAGACAGTATTACCCTACTGGAAACCACAAAAGGCTAACCCAGTGGGTTCCCTTCCAGTCTCTCCCACAGGAACCAAATGCTACATCTGGTCCTTTCCTTTTACATAACTCCTTTGTGTTTTGTATGAACTTCAGTTTCACCCTCTTAAGTCCAGGAACCATGCTTCCATACCTTGATAATCAAATTGAAAGTCTGAAGGTTTGATTTCTGAGGCATATAGGCCATGATAAAAGGATTGCTATAGGACGAGGTAGCCAGGAGCTCCCCTAATCTTTTAAGAAGATTGTTCTGCCCGAGAATACTGCAGATGTGGCCATGTGAATTGATCATGGAAACCCTTGGCTAGCTCTTTTGAAGTATAAAGTAAAAACGGGTTTCTGGCAATATAAAAGGGACTCAAAAACCAATGCCTTTTATTAAAAATCCAAATTTGAATAGTCATATCAAAATTTACAAGGACTGACCCTTATTTTTCTTTGTAATGGTGAAAAAGTCAAGGACAATATTAGACAAAGTTTCTGTGGACTTTTTATAGCCTGGAACAAAGGTGGCCTTTAATGACACCTGCCCTGGGCTCTTGCATCACGCTTTTTATTTCTCTGGAAGGTCCTGGTGACAGGACAGTATTTATCGATAAAGCTATTGGGTCTCAAGTTGCTGTACATTTTTAACAATCAATGAGCTGGACAAATTGGGTGGTAGACAGAATAATACCCCTCCCAAAGGTGTCCATGTCCTAATCCCTAGCACCTGTGAATACCTTAGGTGGGAGGGACTTCACAGGTGTATTTAAGGCTCTGGAGGTGGGGAGATTATCTTGGATAACCTGGATGGACCCAGAAGCGACCTGGGAGACAGGAGAGTCACAGAGAAGACTGAGACAAGAGATACGAAGACAGAAGCAAGGGTTGTGGTTAGAGATTTGAAGATGCTACACTGCTGGCTTTGAAGATGGAGGAAGTGGGCATGAACCAAAGAATACAGATGTCCACAAGGAGCTGGAAAAGGCAGAGGGACAGAGTCACTCGAGTGATGTTCACCACGTCAGGCTGTCCTCCTTACCTTTCTTCTTCTTGTCCCACTTAGTCCCTCCAGAAGGAACACAGCTCTGCGGACCCTGTATTTATTCCATAAGACCCATTTTGGACTTACGTCCTCCAGAACTGTAAGATTATACATTTGTTCTGTTTTAAGCCACTGAAGCTGTGGCAATTTGTGATAGCAGCAAGAAGAAACTCATATACATATAGTAATGCATAAATATAATTTAAGCACTAAATTTTTATAGTTGCTATTACAAAGACTTTGCTGTCATTGGAGTTAAACTATAGACTAACTTGTAAATAAAATTTTGTCAGAAAAGGGCTGGACACTATAAATAGTGGTGGTGTAACTTTTTGCTTAATGCCTATGCAATAATTTATGTGGGATAAGTAAGTTCATGCAACATTGATCTGTGGTTTTAAGGTAGGAAGGAGGCATTGAAGTTGAATAGCGAAATGAGCAATTTTCTTCAGCTATATGTGTGGTCTGTTCGGGTGCTGAGATACCAAGTTTAAGGGGTAAATAATTCCTTAAGGGATTTGGTGGGAACCCAGACTTCCTCGTGTGTTACAATGAGACCCAATCTGAACCAAGGGAGAGTTCACAGTGAGAACCTACCTCATCTGGACTAGATCATGACCTTGGAAATCCCTAAGGCCTCCTGAGACCACTGTGGAGTGGCATTCACAACAGCAGGCTGTTCTTTTTTCCTCCTTACATTTCCTCTTTATGTCTCACGTAAAGCCTGCACCCTCCTCCTTTCCACTGTCCTCCTCTCTCTCTCCTCTCCACCCTGCTCTTACAACCCCTACCCCTCATTAGGCTTAAGACCTTGGCTTGCAGTCTCCGTTTTTAGATCTGTGAAATGGGGATAATGCATCCCTTATAGAGTTCTTGTGAGGATTACATGAGACAAACTAAGCTCTATCTACCATACTCTGTGTTTTACAACTGTGCTTAATGTTTTAGCCCATGTAATCCTCACAATCACTCTGTAAACTAAATGCTATTATCTCCAATTTAGAGATGAGGAAACCGAGGGTAAGAGAATTGAATGACGTCCATACAACTGGTTTGAGCCTAGTTCTGTCTAAGCAGGGTCTGTGCTCTTAATTATGATATTAACACTGTCAAGCAGCGGTCCCCAACCTTTTTGTCACTAGGGACTGGTTTCATGGAAGACAATTCTTTCACGGATCTGGGAGGGGGATGGTTTTGGGATGATTCAAGTGCATTACATTTACTGTGCAGTCAAACCTCTCTGCTACTGATAATCTGAATTTGCAGCTGCTCCCCAGTGCTAGCATCACCACCTCAGCTCCACCTCAGATCATCAGGCACTAGATTCTCATAAGGAGCGCAACCCAGATCCCTCGCATGCACAGTTCACAGGAGGGTTCAGGTTCCTATGAGAATCTAATGCTGCTGCTGATCTGACAGAGGCAGAGCTCAGGTGGTGATGTGATGGGGAGCGGCTGTAAATACAGATGAAGCTCACCCAGCTACTCACCTCCTGCTGTGTGTCCCCATTCCTAACAAGCTACAGACCTTACAGTCCCAGGCCACTGGGGTTGCGGACCACAACTGTAGACTATCTGGCACAGTCCCTGATCTAGAGATTCAGCAATACAGCAAAGCAGTTATCCCTGGAGTCAGACTGCCTGGGTTCAAATCTCAGACTCACTGACTGTGTGACCTTGCATAAGGTACTTAAACTTTCTGCCTCAGTTTCCTTATCTGAAAAATGAGGATAATAACAGTATTTCCCCTAGAAGGTTGTCCTATAGATTGAATGAATTGAGGTTGGGCACAGTGGCTCATGTCTGTGATCCCCACACTTTGGAGGGCCAAGGTGGGAGGATCACTTGAGGCCGGGAGTTCAAGACCAGCCTGGGCAACATAGCAAGACCTTGTCTCCTCAAAAAAATTTTTTAAATTAGCTGGGCATAGTGGCACACACTTGAGCCCAGGAGTTCAAGGCTGCAATGAGCTATGATCATGCTATTGTACTGCAGCCTGGGCAACAGAGTGAGACTCTGTCTCAAAAAAAAATTTTTTTTTTTAAAATAAACTGAACTGTCTGAAACACTCTGATGTGCCAGGACTGAACGTGCTCTGGGGTGGGTGAGTCGGTTGAACAATTCTGAGTCAGCAGCTCAGGCATTTCTGGACACCACTAGCTGCTTGGGGGGCTGATTGCCTTGGAGTTTTAAACTGTGTTTTCCCTCACTTAATTACAACTTTGAGACAAGTCGCATAAAGAGCACCTATTTGACATATGTTAATGTGTGGCAAACATAATGATTCTGCGGATTTGCTTCAGTGTCTGCTTCCCAAGATCCCTGGGTGGCATTCATTTGATAACTGTTATTTTGTAGGACATGAAAATGTCTACACTCATTCAAAATCCAATGCACAAAAGAGAAAAGATAGTGCTGATTCTATCCAATGTGGTTTCCCATCGATTGGCAGTAAACACCGCTCTTGCCGCGTACAGGATTTGGGAAGAAAAGCTTGCATGGAGCAACCTGGAGCCTCTCCGAGGCCATTATTGAAAGCAAAACACTAGCAGTTCATATTTATTTATTTTTTACACCAGCTAATTTTGTTGAGTGTATAAATTAGGTCTTAATAGTACCTTTTGTGTATTTTTAATATTGGGACACATGGTCAACATACATTTGAAAACTATATATACACATAAACATACATATATACATACACAAATATATGGGTCTACAAATATTTTTTCTTGTTTAAATAAATGAAAGTTAGTTGAACAACTTTTGCCACTTACTAACATCGAAAAGTTGAGGCAGGGTGTGTTGGCTCAGTGGCTCACATCTGTAGCTTTGGGAGGCAGAGATGGGAGGATCCCTTGAAGCCAGGAGTTCAAGACCAGCCTGAGTAACATATTGAGACCCGATCGCTACAGAAAAATAGAAAAATTAGTCGGGTGTGGTGGTGTGTGCCTGTAGTACCAGCTACTCGGGAGGCTGAGGCAGGTAGATTGCTTGAGTCCAGAAGTTCAAGGCTACAGTGAGCTGTGATCACACACCACTGCACTTTAGCCTGGGTGACAGAGAGATACCCTATCTCTAAAAAGAGAGAGAGAGAGAGAAAAGGAGAGTTGAAATGTGAGATTTCTTTTTAAAAGAGTTTACGGGACAATTTTAATGATATATCCATCTGAAGTAAAACTATCTATCCCTCATAAATCACTTATTCTATGGAAAAGTGACAAGGTGCCCATCCTGGTGCCAAGCAATATTCTGGAGTAGGGGTGGGGTGATGAAATGATACCTTAGTGGGAAGGCTGCGGCAAGTCACCAGGCTGGGAGGGGAAGAGGAGGCAGATACTGGACTCGTGGCCACCCCCACTCTTTCTCAGTGACAGGAGCAGGACCTCAGTGTTACTGGTTGGGGACAACTCTGCAGGCTGGCAGGGGAAGTAAAGGGACATCTGTAGGACACCATTTCTCCCCCGGGTCCAGCATCACATGCACACAAACTAACTCTACGTCTGGCGTGGTGGTCAGGGCATGGGTTTAGGGACAGACAGATGAGGGTTGGAGTCCTGCCCTGTTTCCTGACTTTATCACTTTAACCTGGGCGAGTTATTTCAGTCTTTTTAGGAATAACAGCAGTACATGCTACATGGGATTATTGTAAGGACTGAAGCAATAATACTTGCACAGCCCTTGGCATGGGGCCCTGTATTAAATAAATGCTCAATAAATTTGACCCTCAGGTGATAATAAAATTCTTTACTTGCTTTCATTGAAATGTCAGGAACATGTCCCCCATTTCCTTTCCTAGGAATATTATCACTGATCCATTCTCTGCAATCCTGGGAGGCAAACATTATTCTCCCTTAACCAATCACAAAATGAGGCTTAGTTAGAGATTAAATATCGTTCACCAGGCTAGGCCTAGATTCAAACCCGGGACTCCGGACTTTTGATATTTCCCTTAATGCCACACTTAAACGTTGAGTGAGTTTTCTAAGACGTTACTGTTCTCCTCTGAAGTACAGATTGATTTATCCACTCAAGAAATATTTATTGAGTGAGTATTAGGCAGCAGGTACTGTTCTAAATGCTAGGAATATAGGAGTGAACACAGACACAAATCTCTGCCCTAGTGAAATGTACATTCTAGTAAGGCACAGAGACCATAAAATAAAGAAGTAAAATGGAGATTAGGAAGTGGTAACTTCTAAGGAGGAAACAAACAAAAAAAAAAAAGGCAGGGAAAGAGAATCAGTGAGTATGTGAATGTGAGGTGGGTTGTTGTTATTTTAGATATAATAGCCAGGAAGGCCTCAAAGCACGAGAAAGAGATATTTGCCAGCCAGAGGAGGTGGAGAAGAAAGCCCCTCAGGTTTCTGGGGAAACAGGAGCCAAGACCCCCGGGTGGGAGCCAGCCAGCTCTTGGAGGACAGAAGTAGATGCTCTGAAGGAAGGTCTGGAAACAATTTCTTCATCTTTTGATTAGACTGTGAAGCAGCTTTCTTCCCCAAAGCGGAAATTTCTAACATTTAGACTTTCCCTTGAGTAGCCACCGGTCCTTTGTTGGGTCACTAATGCCTGGGGCTGATAGCAACCTTGGGGAGCAGGCCTGACTGTGTGCATTTTGATTTGTTGTGTGGTAATAGCAGTTGCCCTTGAAGGTTTTCCACGTCCCTCGGATGCTCTGCAGAGGAAAGGAAGGGACCATTTCCTGACCAAAGCCTGACCTTGATGTCAACATCTCACTGCCTGGACTCTTAGACCTTTGAGCAAATGCTTAGATTCCAGAGTAGAGTTCTTCTAGCTTGATTTTACCTTCCTGGCAAAACGAGAGCCTGCTGAATACAACAAGTGAGAGCAGGGACTTTGGAACCAGAGATCTGGTTGAAGTGCTCACTCTGGTGTTTATGAGTTATGCAACGTTGAGCAAGTTATTGCCATGCAAAATGAGAACAGTAGCACTTATGTCTTAGGAGATTGAGTGAGGTGATGTAGAGGGCATGCCTAGCACAATGCTAGCGCTTAGGAGAAGCGCAGCAAATGATCACTGTAATGATTTTTACCCTTTAGAGCACTTTTGTGCTAGTGGAACAGCCACCTCACTACTCTGTCCAGTTCCCAATCCTCAGCTAAGTATTGATGAAATTATGGTCCCTGGACATCCAGAATTGCGACTGCAATGGGCTGCATGATCTCCATATGCACTGGAGGAACTCGGTTGGGGGTGGGAGTGGAGCCATATCAGATAAGCCGGTTGAATTCAATCACCTTCTGATTACCGCACTGATACAGAAGGGCCTGGTGTCCTTCCCATTGGCCTTCGAACAAACTGTTCTTCTTGTGCCATTACTTGGGCAGGTCATCTGCAGGTGGATTCTGGTAAAGGGAAACCTGTTTTAAATGTAGCAAGAGCGATCGCTATTTCAAGGAAATCTACATTGTGTTTTAAGAATGCAGATCACTGTCTCCTAATGTTTGGTTTGCTAATCCAGGTTTTCAGATTTTGATATGTGTATTTTTGTGTTGGCAAAATCATTTGCTTCCTATCAAATACTTCTGTGGATATCCATGGAGTCATCGAATCAAAGGATTTTCACTAGAATTTTACTTTCCCTAGCATATTTGGGGCTAGTGTGGGCCTGGAGGATGGTCGTGGGCCTGGGATTAAACTTTTGCTGGGGAAAACCCACTTGGGGCGATGGAAGTCACAGGGTCAGTGCTGGTCACAAGCAGTTTAAGGCCTGTAGTCACTAAAAACCTGCACTCCAGATACCTTTCCTTGCTCTAAAGCACCTCTGGTCAGTGTGGCCAGAGAAATCTACTCAGCTCTGGGGTTTTAAGAAATAAATTCATGGCCGGCCATGGTGGCTCACTCCTATAATCCTAGCACTCTGGGAGGCCAAGGCAGGGAGGATTGCTCTAGGTGAGGAGTTCGAGACCAGCCTGAGCAAGAGTGAGACCCCATCCCTACTAAAAATAGAAAGAAATTAGCCGGACAACTAAAAATATATATAAAAAATTGGCTGGGCATGGTGTTGTGTGCCTGTAGTCCCAACTATGAAGCGTTTGCAAGAAAAAATATCCTTACTATCTTAGGTTACGCAAAGATCTCTTACAAAAAGCACAAACCATAGAAAAAAAAATTGATAAATTTGGCTTCATTAAAATGTAAATCTATTCTTAAGAAGGCACTGTCAAGAAAATGAAAAGATAATCTACACACTGAGAGGGGATATTTGCAAAACACATATCTGATAAAGGACTTGGAAGAAGAATATATTTTTTAAAAAAACCCTTAAAATGCAATAAGTAGAACCAAAGAACGCAATTTTTTAAAGTGAGGAAAAGATTTGAATAGAGTTCTTTATCAAAAAAAGGGTACACATGACAAATAAGCACACGAGAAGATGTTTGATATCATTAGTCATTAGGGAAATGCAAATTAAAGCCAGAATGAGATGTCACTACCCAACCACTGAACTGGCTAAAATTAAAAAGTCATGGGTTCAAAGGATACATCCACCTCAGCCTCTGGAATAGCTGGGACTACAGGTACACGCTACCGCACCCTGCCAGTTTAGCAGCTTTTAACAAAGTAAAATATACACTTACCATGTAACCCAGAAATTCTACTCTTAGGCATTTACCTAGCAGAAATGAAAACTAACATGCACACAAAGATCTGTTTGTGAATGTTTATATCTATTTTATTTATAATCACCCCAAACTGGAAGCAAGCCACATACCCA
Organism: Lepilemur ruficaudatus; assembly: GCA_963574885.1. Classification (NCBI taxonomy): domain Eukaryota; kingdom Metazoa; phylum Chordata; class Mammalia; order Primates; family Lepilemuridae; genus Lepilemur; species Lepilemur ruficaudatus. The sequence goes on along the minus strand of CAUYRT010044239.1, from coordinate 5,343 downwards.
TTAATCGGTGAATTGGAACAAATCTTGACACTTTCATACAATGGAATACTATGTAGAAAAAAAAAGAGAGCTTCTGATACACACAACATAGATAAATCTCAAAGGTGTTATGCTAAGTAAGAGAAGTTGGACTCAAAAAGTTCTCATTACATGATTCCTACCAAATGCCTTTGGGAAAAGGCAAAATGTAAGGATAGAAATCAGATCTGTGGTTGCCAGTGGCTGAGAGCTGGGGGGAGAAAATCGACCTTAAAAGGGCACAAGAGCTCTTTGGAGGCAATGAAAATGTTTTACATCTATAGTGGTGATTATATGACTATATATATATTTGTGAAGAGCCGTAAGCCGTACACTTATAAAAGGATGGAAATTTTTGTAAGTAAGTTATGCCTCAATAAATTCTGACATTTTAAAAAAAGTGTTTTTCTCCACTGTGATTTGTATGACTTGAGCCAAAAGACAGAGCTCTAGCCTGCACTTATCTGAGGCCACTCCTTTTTAATGAAGGGGAAGGAAGCTAATATTGTTGAGGGTGTACTACAAAGATTGTAAGAGTTAAGTTTGTCTGCATCTTACATGTCTTTGCAGAAGCCCTGGAAGGAAGGAACCGTTACCCCTGCTTTACCGATGGAGCTACAGAGGCTTGGGAAGCTAAGTGGCTTGCCCAAAACCACACGGTCAACACAAGGAAAGTTGAGATTCAAACTCAGATCCTTCTCATTCCAAGTTCAGGTACTGGGGCATTTTTCAAAGCACCAGGCTGCCACACACAGGGGAGTGGATAGAAGGAACTCAAAGTTTAGTTTCTTTCTGCCATGTCTTCCTCTTCTTCCCTTTCCCAAGAATGAGCAGAAATTTTTCTCCCCACAGGTAAATCTATCAGCCAATGAATCCAGTTCATTATATTTAGGTTTTCATGAGTAGGAATGGGGAAAAGAGAAACGTTTCTTGGGTCAGGAGAGAGGGGAAAGGGTGGATAGACGTGATTGCTGGGCTAGGAGTGGAGACGCCAGGGCGGTGAGGGACAGCTTTCTGTCTGAATTGCTGACTCTCTCTTCTGGACCATGATCTTTCGGGGACCTCCCTCCCGTTTGCTCTCCTCTGTCACAGTAGCCCTGCACTTGGTAGATGCCTTGCCCGGGGTTGCCCTGTAACCTGTGTGGTTGGTGACAGAGCAAGCCCAGCTGCCCCTGGCCCTCCAGTCTCATGAGCTGGTGCATGCCTGGCAAGGCCACCAGAGCAGGTCCCAGGAGGTCAGCCGCTGGCAGGAACCCTGCAAGCCAGCACGTGAGAAGATAGGAAAGAATTTGGAGCCCCTGAGTGCCTGGGAATGGAACACTCTGCTTTGCTGGCTGTGATTTTCCTTCCCCCGACACCCTTCCTTGGCAAAGCTAAATAATTAAGTGCACCTCGGTAGCAAAGTCAAAATGAATTTTGCTTCCTTCTGCAAGGCAAGTCCAGCTGCGTGGGGAAGGGAGGGGCCCTTGAAAGGTATTTCCACCTTGGCTTGACTTATCGGGTTGGTAGGAATGGACTTGCTGTTCTTACTGGTAGGTTATTAAAACCCTCAAGGAATGTGCAGAAGGCAGTTTTAGTCTGAGGAGCCCAGTAGGCCAAGGAGCCGCTGAGCAAACAGTCCAGTTGTTTGCATAGCTGGGGTATTGGTGAGGGGGAGCTTTTGACTGACAGCTGCCCCCAGGGTGCTCCTGTGGCTCTGGTGGGCCCATCCCGAGAGGGTCTGCAGGCGACGTCTGCTCTCTGCTCAGCGCCAATCCCTGCCTGTGCCTGAGTGGCTCCTCCCTTACTGTCTGGGGGACCGAGAAGCTCAGCTGGCCTTGTGCCCCATGAACTTGATCTCTAGTGAAGTCTCCACGGGAGGAAGAGGAGGGATGAGCCCCGGTGACAGGGAGGTGGGGGAATGTCGCATCTGGCATGTCCTGATGCCCTCGAGCAGTGAGGGCTCTCGGCAGGGCAGAGCAGGCTCCCAGCAGCAGGGGGAGGTTTGGCGGGAGGAGGAGGAGCTGCAACCTGTCGCCATAAAGGGCTTGATTGAGTTGCTGACTCAGAAGCTCTGGGCTGATCACTGGTAATGACAGCCCCAGGTGACAGTGAGTCTTGTCAAAATGCAGAGACCTCTTTAGTCCCAGAGCCCCCTCTCCTTGCCTCGTCTAGGGGCCTTTCCGGAAAACAAACACTCAGAAAACAAAGGGAGGGGCCTTTCCAGGAAACAAACACTCAGACCTCCCCACACTCCACTCCAAAGGCAAGAATCACTTTTCTGGAAGAGGTGTTCTCCCTCCCAGGGCGCGGGGAGCTTTCCCAAACACAACTGTGATTATGCCAACCCTCCTCCAGATCTTTAGCAAGACCTACGAGGCCTGCTGGTCTGGCTCCTGCCGCCTCTCAGCCTCATGTCACACCTGTGACCTCCACACCTAGTCATTGAATCCACAAAACAAATAGCACTGAATATCTGCCCTGTGCAGGTATCCCTCTGGGCATTGAGGATATGCCAAGGAACCAGATAAAGCCCGTACCCCCTGCTGTTTACACTTTGGTGGGCGGAGATGGGTCAAATTCATAGTAAGTAAGTGTTGAGGAGAAAAATAAAACAGAGAGAGGAGAAAGGATTCTTATTTTATAAAGATGAGCAAAGAAAGCCTCACTGACAATGTTCTATTCAGACAAAGACTGAAAAGAAGAGAAGGGGCAAACCAGACATCTGGGGGCAGAGCATGCCAGGTAGCAAGACCAGCAAAGGCCTCTTCCATGATCAACAGGAGGCCAGAGTGGCCAAAATGGAATGGGGGAGAGAGAAGATGGGATCGAAGAAGTGCCAGGGTGTTTGCACCTTGGCTTTCAGTCTGAATGAGATAGAGGGTTTGAGCTGAGTTATAACCTAATCCGACATGCTTTAAATGAACCTCCTGGCTGCCTTGTTGAGAACAGAATGGAGCGGGCAAGGGCAAGGGCAAGGTCGTGGAGACCAGTCAGGGAGCTCCCGCAATGACGGCAGAGGCGTGAGGGAGGTTCAGACCAGTCTTTGTGGTGGAGCTGGGGAGAAGTGGCCAGATTCCAGAAAAACTTGGGACAGTTGCCAGGATTTCCTGACAGATTGGATGTGGGTATAAGAGAAACTGAGTCAGAGATGACTCCAAGCATTTTGGCACAAACAACGGGGAGGGTGGATTTGCCACTTACAGAAATGAGAACCAGGATTTGGGGAGAAGATCGAGAGTTTGTTGTTTGATATTAAATTTGAGATGACTATTAAAAATGCCAGAGGATATACTAAATAGGCATTTGGATGTTTAAGTCTGGAATTCAGGGGAATGATCTGGCTGGAAAGACCAATTTAGGAGTCATCAGCTAGGAAAGATATCTAAAACCTTGACCCTGGTTAAAGTTGGCCTTCAATGGGCAGCTCCACCAACCTCAATGGACTCTTGGATGGAAGTCCAAGGACAGAGCCCTGGGGCACTTCAAAGATCTGGGGTCAGGAAGCTGAAGAGTCAGCAAAGGACACCAAGAAGGAGACACACCAGGAGAGGGTTGGGACCCTGGGGACCCTCCCCCCAGGGGAGGAAAGTGTTTCAAGAAACCAGCCATTGGCTGGGTTAAAAAATTCTGAGGGGCAAAGTGAGATGGGAACTGAGAATTGGTTATTTTCCAAGTAATTGGTGATCCTGAGAAGGCTTGTTTTGTGGAGACATGAGAGAAAAAGCCCAATTGAAGTAAAGTCAAGAGAGAACGGGAGGACAGGAATTGAAGACAGTGAGTACTGAGAACTCTTTTTGAAGAGATTTGCTGTAACATGGAGCAGAGAAATGGGGCAGTAGCTGATAGGGGATATGGCATTAGGAGAGAGCTATTTTTCAGACAGGAGAAATAACAGTGTATTTGTAGGATCATGGGAATGATCTGACAGAGGGTGAAAATTTGACGATGAAGGAGAAAGGAAGGACAACTGCTGATGGAAGGTCCTGGGGTAGGTAAGAGAGGACACACTCCAGTCTCTAGGTGGGTGTTTGGCATTAATTGACCATGAATTTCAAGTAAGGTCAGTTAGCACGGTTGTTATTTTCTGGAAACATTAGCTATTGTGGTGCAGGTATTAAATAGAGAGAGAGCTAGATTTAACTGAAGTAGGTGTATTTCCAGAAGAGTACAGTGAAGGAAGAGGGGTCAAGGGAGTCGAGGATGTAGCAAATGAGTGATTATAATGATTGACTAGATAATCTATACTGGGTGAGAAGGGAAGTGGGAGGTGAAGGGGGAGGAAAGTGAGAAGGCTAAGTCTTGAGAGATGGAAGAATTATTGGAATTGAGGTCCCAGAGGGAGTGAGCCGGGAAGATAGGGGGCGAGGGTCAGGTTGGGAGGCACGACACTGAGATTATGGAGTTATTGGTAATAACCTATCTATGGAGAGAGTGGCTGAGATGAGGTTGAGGAAAACCCACTAGAAGTGAGGTGGTCAGGGAGTGGAGCAGCCAGGGGTGCTGGTGTGCCGGATGGCCTGCTGACACCAGTCCCCTTCCCCTCTCTATCCTCCCCAGTACTGCGGAGGCTAGATGTCTGGGAACTGCATTTCCACTGCATTTCCCGGAATCCCCTGCCATAAATTTCTGAGTAGTTTCCACAAACAGCAGGCACTTATGAGAGATTTGGAAGAAGAAGAGAAGCAAAAATAATATTACTGTTTCTCTGGCAGGGCAATGGTGGACAAACACGTGAGCTTTGACTTCGCAGATAAAGATTTGCAGATCTGCATATCACCTGTCTCTGTGATTGAGCCTGTGGGAAGTATCCCATGGGAAGTTTCCAGTGCTTTTTGCAACTTCACAGCTCGCTGAAAGCTGGTGCTAAATTTGAAATCTAATGGCAGCTTTCCCGACTTTTGTTCCTTCAGCCCTTCCAATTTTTTAAAATAATTAATTCCCTGTACTGAATACCTTTGTGCTTGAAATACCTACAGGGGTTTCTTTCTTGGATGTTTCTTTAATGCACAGACCCGTCCCACTGGCTTTTTGTACCTGCCTGTTTTGTTTGTTTGTTTTTAGACAGGGTCTCTCTGTGTTGCCCTGAGTAGAGTGCCGTGGCGTCAGCCTAGCTCACAGCAACCTCAGACTCCTAGGCTCAAGCGATCCTCCTGCCTCAGCCTCCCAAGGAGCTGGGACTACAGGCGCAGCCACCACCATGCTTGGATAATTTTTCTATTTTTAGCAGAGACAGGGTCTCGCTGTCACTCAGGCTGGTCTTAAACTCCTGAGCTCAAGCAGTCCTCCCACCTCAGCCTTCCAGAGTGGTAGGGTGACAGGCGAGAGCCACTGCGCCCGGCCTGT
>CAUYRT010044238.1:0-13552 GCA_963574885.1 Lepilemur ruficaudatus | reverse complement strand
AATCTAATAAGCCATCTTGCAGAGGCAAACTGTTTTAGTCTCAAATAGAACTAAATGATAGGACAAACTATCACGTGTGCTAGAAAAATACCTAAAAACTGATAGTAGCTCAGCAATGTCACCTTTATAGAGGCAGACATGACTACAGTATAAACATCTACCTACTTTATATGAGACCTAAAGTTAAAGTCACAAACATGAAGAGTAAAGTTCTCCCTCACAGTCTATCTGGTTAGTGTTCTCATCTTTCTTGATTTCACATATGTCTTCAATATCAAATGTGAGCAAAAGAAATTAAAATGCCTGGGAGGGGAGATATGTGATTATTTCTGTTAATGAAAAAATGTCTTCTCTAATAGTGACTATGTCATCTATGGTTCCATTAGTTCTAGGACGCCTTGGTACTAAAACTTGAAAGTTACTGTGCTGGAAGTTACTGCATACTTGCTTTATGTGGCCAGCTGAGGCCAGGCCAGTGTCTGTCAACTGCAAGAAATGAATGGGCTAACTGATCCAGAGCTTGGAAATATGACTAAGAAAACAGGCACATTTTTCAGAATGCTTTTTGGGGAATGGGAAAATGCCCCCATTTTTGGACAAATATTTACACATCAGGATGCCAGAGCAGTGAGCTACTGCCCAAAAGTAGGAAACTACATACTGGATAGGCAGCAGGGAGCACTGCCAGGAACACACCAGAGCATGGTCTACACCAGAGAAAGGGCCTATAGATGAGGATGCCTAGGCAGCAGCTGGGAAACCGCACTCGCCATGAGGCAGAGCTCTGAGGTAAAGGAAGCCAGGCCTGAAGAAAGACACTGTTCTGCCTGTAGCTCCTATGACTGAACAGTAGGCCCAAAAGACGCAGGTTTGTGGCTACTTCTCTGCCTAGTGTGCTACCCGACAGATAATTGGAGCTCAGGGTTCAGTTGTTTTAAATAATGATAAGACAATTAGAATTGTCTATTTCTCAAATCTAGGTTTTCCGTCTAACTTTGCACCTGAGGATAATGGTGCTAATGGATGCCTCTACGTTTGAAGGGAGCCACAAATGCAGTAGGATCTGCCCAGCAAGCACAGATTTTTAGGCTGTAAACTATGTTCTTTAATGAGAGAAAATCAGGAAGAAGGGATTGATTGATTACTCTGGCCTTCTACCCATTCCATAATGTTAGCCACGTTATAAGGCTAAATCCTTCAATCCAAAGGGTAAAGTGAATAGGCAGATGACCTGCCAGTCATTGCAAGCCAAACTTTCCACAGGGGCAGACAGCTTATATATCATAACAGGCAATAAGGACTAAAGGGAGAGGAGAAAGCGATAAGGAAGAGAGATAAGGACAGTGAAGGACATGAAAACCATGGAAATATATCTCCCCTAGGGGCCTATCAGAGAGGTATTACCTCTTGAATCATTAGCCTGAAGTAAAAAAAAAAAAAAAAAAAAATGACATAAACGAGTGTCATGATATACATGCCTATTCTATCATTCAGGAGGAAAGAGTTCTGGAAACAAAAGAAATTTAGCTGGACTTAGCCCAAGTTTTCTTTTGGTTTGTTTTTGTTTTTTTCTGCCTTGAGAGGGTGCACTAGAAAGCTAAACACCAACATAGCTGAACAAGAACAGAGAACTAGAGATCAGATACCACAGTATCTGTTTCCTTCGAGAATCCCTCTTCCATTACTGGCTCCAACCAAGGTTTTTCCACTGAGAGAGAAATGGCTTCCTCCAAAGTTAACCAGTTAACTAGCTCTAAGGAGTGATCTGGGTTCTTTTTCATTTCCCCTGTATCCCAGTAGGAAGGAGTCTGGTGGCCTCAATGTTCCCTCCCATTAGCTGAGAATGTGTAATCTGATATCTGAGGCAGAATCTGGACCCAAGTCTCTTCCCTCAGTCTTTTAGCTATTATTCCATCCAAATGAAGAAAATTGCCATAGTTCAGCCAAGACATAATCATATCCCCCAAAAAGCTAGGAGTTAGAGAACAAAAAGAATTCTACATGTCATCTCACAGAGGAGGGCTGAAGATGAAGGAAAAAGAAACGAGAGAAGGGATCACAGTGTTCAAGATGAAAGAGAAACAGGGATGGTCACAGCATTTGCTTATATTTTGTGAAGACAAGGGCAAGAGCCTTTTCTGCACACAAGACTCTCTTAGCTCTAGCAGATCCTAAATTCCCTTTGAAATAGGGGGCTAAAAGTAGGCCGGCCCCATGCCTACTGTTTCTCTTGCCAAAATACCACCATCTGAGGAATACTGCCAATGTGGTCTACTTGTCACCGTTTCTGGGGCCCACACTTGCCTCTGTTTGCTCACTGTGGATCTTGGTGCCTAAGGAGCTGCCCTTCCTGCTGCCTTCACAGCCTTGGCCATGAGCGTCTGCTTGTCTATGCAGTCCTGTTTAGGGACGGGAGGGTTGTTTATAGCGTCTTATTCCTTTGTGATTTTATTTGAAGAGCTGCCAGGCAGCAGCTGAAAAGAGCTTCTCTTTAAAAAAAAAAAAAAAAAAAAAAGCCTACAATGTTTCCAAACTAAGGATTCAATCCTTTTCCTATATGTTACCACAATGACATAAATGATCATTGCTATTTGTATCTTCCTTCTTACCCAGTAAACAAGCCAAACTATTGTTTTCTCATACATTTAAAAATAAAACATTTTATTAACAGTAAAGTCTTGATTTTTAACCCTTCACATGTTTGCACTTTGAACCCTTCTAACTGGATTGGGAAACAATGTTCTAAAAGTCCTGGGCATGACAATGCTCCTGAGCAGAGACCAAGACAACTTTTAGAGGGACAAAAGCCATTTTTCCAATTTTATCTCTCTAGATTTTCACCTTGACCTTCCCATTCCAATTTTTAAATTAAATTTACCCTGTCAACCACAAAGCCTCAAAGACTAACCAAATGGCAGCACTGAATATTACAGTTCAGAAGGTCATTCACTCACAGCATCTGACCTAATAACATTAGGTCAGAAACCAAGAAGGCTCTTCCTGCACTGTGAACATGCACATGGGATTTTTGTCACATGCAAATTAGAGTAACAAGTTATTAGAATTACTGCTAAAGTTTTAGAGAAAGACAAGCAAGCAACACCTATGTTTATGGAGTTACTCATGGAGAAAAATTACTACTCTCAGTGTGACCCCACAAAAATCTTTAGTTTATCAGGACTAGTTCCATTAAGAAATGCTTCAAAGAGGTAAACTATAACAACGGGGAAGCCAATGAGTTATGTTAGAAACACTAAAACTTTAATTCTGATGATTTCACTCCACACATAAGACTGTATAGCACATGGTAGATCCACCATATTCACTTAACTAATTCATTTTGCCTAGTTTTTTCCCTTCTTATGCAGTTAGCTTTTATTCCCTAAGGAAAATCTATTTCCAGTGCTAGGTTTGTCTAATTGAACTTAATGTTTTGCAAGCTGTTTCCTCTCTTTACTGAGCATAACTCAGATGTAACTACTCCTTGGAAATAATTATCAAGCTATGACCACTACTAATTCCCCATTTCCATCAAAGATTTGCATTAGAAAGTTAGACAAAAAAGTATGTGCTCTGGTTCCAGATCCTGATTCTGCAATAAAAATCAGGAGACCTTAGTACTTTCTTGTAAAGTCTTACTTCTTATTTTCCCACTACTAATCAAGCATACTTTCTCTATACACCAGGATACTGTGACACTAAATAGAAAGACATCTCTTTCCTTTCAAAGACTAGGCTTACAAAATAGGTAATTAGTCTGCCTGGTTAACTGGGGCTTCTGTGTAGTTACAATTAGCTAGGTAGATTGTATCTTATTCCTCCTTCACCATCCTCCTGTCCCCCATATTTGCTACAAGTTTCTTCCTCGTGGCCTTTCACTAGCCAATGAACTTAGAAATACAAAATACAGTATTCCAACAGTCCAATGCTTTTCCAGTTGGAAACAACTGTTAATAATTAGTATGGGCTTGCAGAGTAGAACCAAAAAAAAAAAAAAAAAAAGACATATCTGCTTGCTATTTTTCCAATTCATCCATGTAAACCAGTAAGGGAAGAGGGAGAACACGGTCCTGTAGGGAAAATAGAGAGACAGGAATTGCTGCAGCCATCTCACTTCTCTATGTGAGACAGGGCATATAGCGCTGAGTAAAAGTGTTCTGGCATGCAAATGTTTGGGTGCATGAGATCCATCTACCTGTTCCAGTCTTCCACATCCTTACTGATTTTCTGTCTAGTTATTCTATCAATTATTGAGAGGCACTGAAATCTCCAACAGTAATGACAGATTTGTCTATTTCTTCTTTCAGTTCTATCAGTTTATGCTTCACATATTTTGAAGTTCTGTTAGTAGGTGTGCATATATTTAGGCTGTTAAACCTTCTTGATGAACTGACCCCTTTATGAAATATCTCTGTCACTGGTAATATTCTTGTTCTAACTAAAATATACTTTGTGTAATACTACCACTTCATTTTCTTTTGATTAGTGTTTGCATTGTATATTTTTTCCATCTTTTTACGTTTGTAAACCTATCTGTGCCTTTACATTTAAAATGGTTTCTTGTACACATCTTTTTATCCAATCTGACAATCTCTGCTTTTTAATTGGATGTTTGACTATGCTGTCTACTATGGTTGCCACTAGCTAAATGTAACTGTTGAGCACTTGAAATATGACTAATCCAAATTGAGATGTGCTGTAAGTAAAAACTGCATGCCACATCTCAGAGAAAGTAAAATATCTCATTAATAAAATTTTAATATTGATATAAAAATATTATTAAAATTAATTTCACCTATTTCTTTTTACTTTTTTAATGTGACTACTAGATAATTTAAAATACGTGACTCACATTGTATTTCTATTGGACAGTGTTGGTCTAGATCATTTACATTTATTATTGATATGGTTGGGTTTAAATCTATCCTCTTGCTCTTTTTTTTGATTTGTCCCATCTGTTCTTTGTATCTTTTTCTTTTCCTGCTTCTTTGGATTTTTAAAATTCCATTTTATCTTATTGGCTTATTAAATATATCTTTTTTTTGTTTTTTAGTGGTTGCTCTAGGATTTACATTGTGTCTTTAACTTATCAAAGTCTATCTTCATATAACAAACCACTTCATGCACAGTGTAAGAGTCTTATAACAGTTTGTACTTCCAATTTTGTTCCCTTCTTTGTGCCATGATTGTCATATATTTTATTTCTACATGTTGTAAACCCCACAGTATGTTGTTTTAGTTCTATTTTAATCAACTGTCTTTTAGAGATATTAAAAAACGAGAGCATTTCTACTGCTCTTCATTCCTTTGTATAGACTGAAATTTTCATCTGTTTTCATCTACTTGATTATTATACATTTTAGGATGGTGTTTCTTCTACTTGGGGTAGGGTGAATTTCTTGAATTTGTCAGTTTAGTTTTCAAGTTTGGAAAAATCATCTACCATTATTTCTTCAGACTTTTTTTCTGATACCACCTATGCCCCCACCTTTCCTCTGGGATTCTAATTACATGCTTAGACTGCTTGATATTGTACCATAGCTCACTGATGGTCTTCTCATCTTTCTTGGCTTCTTTTCTGGATCTCATTTTAGACACTTTCTATTGCTATATCTTTAAGTTCACAATTTTTTTCCTCAGAAGTTTCTAATCTACTATTAATACCACCTTACGTATTTTTAATTTCAGATACATTTTTCATCTCTAGAAGTTCAATTTGGGTCTTTTAAAAAATATCTTCCATTTATCTCCCCATAAAGTCTATTTTCCTCTGCCTTCCTGACTATATGGAATATATTTATAAATACTTGTTTTAATATCCTTATCTGCTAATTTTATCATTTTAGCCATTCCTGGATGCTTTTAGTTAATAGTTTTCTGCCTAATCGTAAGTTGCATTTTCCTTCCTCTTTGTATGCCTAGTAATTTTTGACTGGCTGTTGGACATTGTAAATTTTATGTTATTGGGTTTTGTTATTGCTAGGGTTTGTTGTACTACTTTAAATATTGTTGGGCTTTTTTTCTGTGATATAATTGGATCAGTTTCAAGTTTTGAGACTTGGTTTTAAGCTTTGTTACAGTGGATCCAAAGCAGCCTTTATGCTAGAGTCAGTTTGGTTCCACTCCTGAGGCAATACCATTCTAATGATTTTACTCCATGCCTTGTGAATTAGGCTTTTCCACTCTAACTGGCTGGAACATAAACTATTGGCACCTGTGTTGGCTCTAAGATTGTGTTGACACCTTTCTGGTGGTTCTTTTCCTAGCCTCTGGTAGCTTCTTCTCGTACATGCACAGATTAGTACTTAGCCAAAGACTTGAGGGGAACCCTTCTACACAGGCTCTGCCAGCCCCTCCCCACAACACACATACACCACTCCAATAAGTGAAGAAATTAGGGCTTTTATTTTCCATCTCTGAGGGATCACTGTCCTGTATTACCTGTTATCCAATGTTTAAACATTATTGTTTCATATGTTTTGTCTAGTTTCCCAGTTAAGTTGAAATGGTAAATCTTGTTCCTTTTACTCTGTCATGACCAGAAGCAAAAGTCAGTTCTATTTACTTGTATACCTAAATCATTTTTAGGTATACAAGTACCTATTTATTTCTATTTACTTGTTCTATTTACTTGTATACCTAAATCATTTAGGTTCTATTTACTTGTATACCTAAATCATTTCCACGTACCTCTACAAAACAATCCTTAGGTTCCTCAAAGAAGCAGAACCATTTAGCTATAAAGGGAAACACAAAGCCCAAAGCAGTCCTCTTATCAGGATCATTAACCTAGAATCTTAAAGTTAGAAGGGGTTCCAGAAGTCATTCAATTCAATTCTCAGGAATTAATAAATAATTTCTAGCATTGACACTCATTTGAAAATATTTCCTTCTGTTTCTTCATTGTGACTTTCAACCTACTTTTGCAACTAATTCCTCCCCTCTTTAACCCTATCTTCCTCCCCTATTTCTATTAATAACCAATCTCATCCACTATAGAAATCCTCACCTACAATGTCCAAGATTTTATCAGTCTTCCTGCCTCCTTTTGTATTCTTTACAGGTAGCCAGTTCCCATATTACATTTTTGAGAGGTATTTTGTTTTTTTATATTGAGGTAAACTGTGAATCTGTCAATCATTAGTCCTTTGAAGCTATACAGAATGTAACCAAATTCACCTATATATAAATCCATTCATGAAAAAACTTTCGAAAGCTTATTGCAGGAACAGGCACTCTAGTCTTCTTTTAGGAAAGGGACAGGCAAAGGTGGCCTAATGGCTTTCCGTTCATATCCCAGTTATAGGATTTCTGGATTTTATTTTCGTAATAAATTGAATCTGAGTCCTTTCACTTCCTGGCTATTATATTCCTTGTCTATAAAATGGTAAGAATAATGTATCAGTCACTTTATTTTAAAGAAAATATTAATACATCCTATGACACTGACAAGAAATACAAAAAGAAGAGATATGGTTATTAATGAAAATATTTAAAGGAAGGAGAACAGGATTGAAGAGAGGGTAAATTACTTCCAAAAGAAGACTGATAGTTTATGACTGAGAAACAATTAAGTACTTTTATGTGAGTATCAATACTTAAGGATATCTAGTAATACTCCATTAGAATGTTAGCTTTTCAAGGGAAATAACTTTGAAAGCCCAAGAAGTATGGTACTTTGAAAACTGTTTTTAAAAATAGTTCTAATCATTATGGACATGTGAACTGGCACCTACTTTCAAGGTTAACATTATTCTGAACTCAGAAGAAAAGCACTCCCTACAAAAGTTATGAGTAGGTGCGGTAGGGATAAAGTAGACAAGGAATCATTCCTTCCCCTCATCTCCTCTAAATAATATAATTTCCATTAACTTTGCTTGCTAAAAATCCAGCCTCTGATGGGCCCAGGGAATGGAAAATATGTCCTGATGAATGCTGTCTCTGTAAGGGATCTCACTGAGGTAACTACCACAGTAAACAGCAAGAACACAGTTCATATCCTACTCACTGCTGCCCCCTAGAAGGTTTTGCATAATTTACAACAGGCTAGAATAACTGAATCCTCCCCTCTAGTAGTGGCAGGCAAAAAATGGCAAGAGACCACATATCTAAAACAACTTAACAGTGAATACTTTTGACTATTCTTGATTTTCATTTCCCACTTTGATTTGGTGAGCTCTTTTTTTTCTATTATTTGATCTACTGTTCTAATATTTGAGCCAAAAGTAGCAAAGGGAGTTTCCCCTAAAGAAACACAGTATAAAACCATACCTTCCTTCCTTACTGTTCTGGGTCACAGATATTATTCAGGGATGAAACTTTTATCTTGTAAACTGACCAGTAGCAAAAAGAATGAGGCTAGTCCAACTGACCCGAAAGAAAATCAACATCCTGGGCATGACATATGGCTCCTAAGTCCTATACACCTGATCCTAAGATAGACTCTAATTTAAGATTCTGAGGCAGGATGATATAGTAGTTAAGACCCAATGCTTGGCTCTACTACTTATTAGCTACACAACCTTGCAAGTTTCTTAATCTTTCTATGCCTTCTTTATCTATAAAATAAAGATGATAAAGCAAGCTATAATGTCTACCTCCAAGGACAAGATGACTATTATATGAGCAGAACACACAAGACACTTAGAATAGTGCCTAACATGTGGTAAATGCTCAATAGACGTTAGCCAACATTATTTGGAAAGTCCTAAGCATACAAAATAGGATATGGGTATCTAGAATATTTAGTCCTTACTATACTGAGAATTTAAAAATCCTCCACAGCTGTGAAGCTTGAGTGCACCCTGAGGATGAGGCAGGGATGCTCCTAGTGGGCCAAGAAAGGAGGTACTCAGGAAAAGTCACTCAACCCAGTTCTTTCCTTTTGCTGTGAAAATATCCTTCTGAGATAAAACAGGCACCTACAGGCTTAGGAACAGGACAGATCAGTTTAAAGATTGTACTGTAATTAATATACGTAAAATAATTGTAATTGGGAGGTGAAGGCCATAACTTTGTTTTTGCCCAATATATAAAATATTTAATAATAATATAACTTTACAATGTCAGTTTAAAAAATATCACATAGAATTGGAGGCTATTTTACATAGCTTATCATTTATAATATAAGTGACCTAAAACAAGTAGAGATAGAAAGGGAAGTAGAACTGGATTCCTATATAGAAATCTCAAAGTATTCCTTCATGCTGCAACATGGTCAGCTATTAAATACTTGCTCAGAAGATGTGAACTGCAGTATAGGATGTAAGAATACCAGTGAGTGAATGTCCTTTTCTTCAGTGTTCAACTCTTCAATACAAAAAAAAGTAAATTCAACAATTCTCAGATTTTACTTTAAAATACATAAAAACCACCTGAAATGCTTGTTAAAAATGTGTATCTTCACCACACTCCCTCATAGTCAGGAGAATGCAGAGGCCTGTTTGTGAAAGGTGATTCTAATGCAGGTCATCCAAGGACCACGCTTTGAGAAATAGTGAGATAATGCCTTGATTTAATTTCCATTTAATATTCACTTACTATTTGTACGTAAAAATAGATGTAAGATTACCTCATCATTGAGCCAATTCAGATGGTTTAGAGTTTGAATATCTTTGCGTGTAATGGTCAAACGGAATGCTTCACTGAGAACTTCATCCTGGTTCCCATTACGAAATACATTCTTTATTTCTTTCTCCATTTCCTAGGGAACCAAAAGGTATCAGAGATCAAACATACGTGACTCAGGCAAACCAGATTTCTCACCAATCCCCATATAAGCCCTAGACTATATTTATCACTTATCAACTGTTTATCAATTTACTTCTATCTAACATTTTGGTTTCTCTTCCTTCCCCGTAATCTCCCTGGATTACTTCTTTCCATTTCATCTAGTCCTCCCTTCTCTTTTTCTGTGCAACATTTAGACCCTTGTTTCATATTAACTTCTAAAGTCTGGCATAACCTTGGGCTAACAAAGTTTCTAAGACCGTAAGAAGACCTAACCATATTTTATACCACTGATCCAAATGATTTCCTGACAAACAGAATTTTTCTTAAAGGTAGTAAGGGAGTAAATGTGGTGTCTTTTAGATATTATTTTCCCAGAAAAAATTTTTTTAGATTTAATATGAAATCTAGTACAACTATAATAAATGTGTTATGCTCACCAGAAAACTGTGTGGTAGTTTTTCAAAGAGAAGTATGAATAAAGGAACAGATTATTTAAAAATGTACATAAACTTCTATGTATTTTCAAAATTTTCTGTAATGGGTTTTGTTAATTAAAAAATAGTAAATCTCAGCTTACAATTTGATGTCAAATTACTGTACATGTGCATTAAACAAAAATTTATTAAATGTTTTCACTCAAGTTCCTGTAAGTCACTCAAAATTCTTTTAACAATTTTCAATAATACTTAAAAAATAAAGCCAAGATTGGTATGCAATGCAAATGAAAGCATAAGTATGTATTAAAACTTAAATACCAAGTGTCCTACTGCTTTTATGTTTGAAATTTGTACAAAGCATTCTTTCTAAATATAATCCTTACTAGTGCAGAAATTTATAGCACGTAATTTACCTCTGTAATTTCAGGAAATTCATCTTCACTATCAGTTAATTTATGACCTTTTTTTTCTGTTTCTTGGGCAATCGTAACAGGGATTTCCTTTTCAAGAGGTACACGAAGATGCAGTTCTACTGAATCACGTACTGAATGTTCCTGTTCCTGCAATCTCTGAAAGATAGAACTTCCCAATAAGTGAATCATGTACTTTATGTTCCTGTTCTTGCAATCTCTGAAAGACAGAACTTCAGAATAAGTACAATAAGTGGAATAAATAGCTGTGATTAAAAAAAAAAAATCACAAAAATATTACAGATGCTCCTCAACTTATGATAGGGCTACATCCTGATGAACCCATTCTAAGTCAAGGAGTATACTGAAATGCTTATAGCTTTCACACCATTGTAAAGTAGAAAATTGTAAGTCAAACTATTATAATGTCAGGGACCATCTGTATTTGTCTTCTGTACGCTGAGCAGTACTGACTGGATAGACCAAGAGCATATACCACTTATCATAAAATGCTATTCTACTATACAATCTTGCAATTACAACAGCAATTATCCAAATCTGGATAATCTTCCAAAATAATTTTAACTCAGATGTGCTATTTATTTATAATATTATCCCAATTTTTTTTTTTTTACCTGGTTTTGAAGCTGTAATGCCAGTGCTTTCTGCTCTTCAATCTGGCGCAATCTTTCCCGTGCTCGAGAATCATAAACACTAGTTCTAGGAAACAAAAAGGAAAGTGACACAACTGTGGACCACCCTCTTAGCATCAAACACATTGTTGATGCACAGTGAGTATTAAATACAGAACCTTCACAAAGAAAGTCTAAAATCTTTACACTAACTTATCACCACACTTACATTTTAAGACATAGAGTGAAACCATATGGTGTGACTGAAATTATTCTACCATTTTTACTGAAATGATTAAAAATATTAGTGTGTTGCTAAATGTGAACAGATAACTGTTGTGAATATTTGTCAAATATGTAGTTCTCATAGCATGCTTCTAAGATTATTGCAGAAATCCAAAAATGGGGTTGAACTCCAAATGAGTAAATAGTACAAGATATAATTGAGGTTTAATTCAAATAGCGTATTTTTGATGGTTTATTTTTTAAAAAAATGATCAAGACCAGGGCATTTGGATAACTTAAAGTGAGTTCCTGAAACTGGAGACTAAATGCTTTCAGTGATTTTGCAAACTAGAGAAATAAGAATTATTCCACAAATTAGTTTTATCAATGTCAAAATAAGGGCATTTATTTTCCTTTTTATATAATAGCTAACCTTGAAATATTTTTCCAATTCAATTTAGCTTCAACAATTGTTATAGATTTAATAAACGTGAGTACAGAAATGTTCCAACTCCAACAAAATTTTAAAAGCTCAACAACTTAAAAGAGTATAAATAGGTAATTCTTATTGACTAAAAATAAGCAGAGTGATCAGCTGTTTGATTTCTTCTAATTGAAAATAAAGTGATTGAGAAAGAAAAATGGTACCAAAAATAAATAACTTACAATTCTTTGATCCACAGCTCTGCCTGGAAGAAAGTAGGACTATATGTAGGAAAAGAAAAATATGACAAATAAGCAAGAAGTCTTATAAGAAAATTCAAATATTTTCACCAACAAAAGCAATCATTTAAATAGCTTATAAGAGTGCTCTGTAAGTATGGAATAAGCAAAAGATACCTAAATGACATAAAATAATTGTAACTGGGAATTAAAGGAACACAAATGAGTCATTTGCATATCTATTACTTTAAAAGATGACCCAAAGTTCAGAAGAGAAATTAAGTTTAGTACAGCTCTTTACCTGCATGAAACCAACATTAAGTGAAAGAGTACATCACTTCTCAAGATAGTATATTAAGCTGGAACATTACTCCTCCCAAATGGTTCAGACTGACAGATTTACTAAAAATCCCTACCCACAAAATAATACACATCAAATAGCTAACAAGTCAATAAGCTGAAGCAATCAGCAACACAACTCTACTCCAAAGATGAGAGTCCAATTCTAGTCCATGTGGCTCTTGCTGACACAACCCAAGTGAATAATGCTTAGCAAAGTAGCAAGTAGTTAATTGTTCTAGGGCTTCTCGTTTTTTCTCAAACTTCCTCATGTCCTTATAAATCCCTAACTAAGGGATCTATCACAGAAACAAATGGAATAAGAATGAACAATTTTCCAAAGAAAACTTTTAAATATACAGAACAAGTACACACAGCATCAAATTGGGAGTTAAGAGACCTGAATGTCCTGGAGGTGTCCCTGATTAGCTTTATGACTTTGAGCAAGTCACTTCACTTCTATGGGCCCTGGTTTCTGGATTTGTAAAATATAGTGAGTAGAGTCCTTTTCAGTTCTTAACTCTCTACAGTCTGTCCTACAGATCTCTCTACAATCTCTCCCAATCATGTCCAGTGAGGGAATGAACAAGGACTCAGAAGGTATCCCTTGCTCCTTAGCCTAACTTTTCAGATTAGTATTCCCAATCATTCTTAGTTTGGGATTTAGCAATGAAAATGCTGTTCTATTGCCTCCCTATTGTCACTGAGGTTAATGAGGGCCTATCTCCTTTGTACAGTGAACAACGGACATAATAATCAAGATAGAGAGCCACAGAAATAGTGGTAGCACTGTGAAAGGCTATTTAGTTTGTTTGGTTTTTTTTTTTTTTTTTTTTTGAGACAGAGTCTCACTCTGTTGCCCGGGCTGTAGAGTGCCGTGGCATCAGCCTAGCTCACAGCCACCTCAAACTCCCGGGCTCAAGCAATCCTTCTGCTTCTGCCTCAGCCTCCCGAGTAGCTGGGACTACAGGTATGCGCCACCATGCCCAGCTAATTTTTTACATATATTTTTAGTTGTCCAATTAATTTCTTTCTATTTATAGTAGAGACGGGGTCTCGCTCTTGCTCAGGCTGGTCTTGAACTCCTGACCTTGAGCTATCCACCCGCCTCGGC
>CAUYRT010044237.1:0-23369 GCA_963574885.1 Lepilemur ruficaudatus | reverse complement strand
GAACCTCAAATTCCTGGGCTCAAGCGATCCTTTTGCCTCAGCCTCCCGAGTAGCTGGGACTACAGGCATGTGCCATCGTGCCTGGCTAATTTTTTATATGTATATTTTTAGTTGTCCAGCTAATTTCTTTCTATTTTTTTTAGTAGAGATGGAGGTCTCGCTCTTGCTCAAGCTGGTCTCGAACTCCTTAGCTTAAATGATCCGCCCGCCTTGGCCTCCCAGAATGCTAGGATTACAGGTGTGAGCCACCATGCCTGGCCTGGCCTTTTCATTACATTTTAATATCTGTAAGTTGAAATGAACCTGTTTTCTTTCTTTTTGTTTTTTGGAGACAGTCTTGCTCTGTTGCCCTGGCTAGAGTGCAGTGGTGTCATCATAGCTCACTGCAATCTCGAACTCCTGACCTTAAGTGATCCTCCGCCCTCTGCCTCCTAGAGTGCTAGGATTATTGGTGTGAGCCCTGCACCCAGCCTCTGTTGCTTTTTAATATAACTTAAACTTGTGGCCTTTCAAATTGAAAATGCACTGCCCTGTAAAGTTTGATTTTTTTTTTAAATCAAATTCTTATAGAGTAGCATTATGTATTTTTTTTTTAAATAAGAATAGGGTTTATGAAACCTAAATTTCAAACTTTTGAAGTTGCTTAATGCGATGGAAAAAAGTGCTTGATTGAGAAATCAGAGACAAGGGTAAATATCGGGCTTGGTTTTGCCAATGCCAGCAATATTTCATTGAGTGTACTTTGTTTTAAGCTGAAATAAAACTGAAGCCTGCCTGGTTCTTGAGTCCCTACTTTGACCCCACTCACTGCCTTTGGATGGAACTTTACCCACTTATAAAATTGCTGCTCTGGTAGATTAGTAGTACCATTGACATTTGAGTTTGTGTCTTATCCTAAATGAGTTATTTTTATGAAAGTTGATGTATAGTTTACTTACTGAACAAATAATGTGTTGATCGTGTCAATTTGCTAAGCTCTGGGAGTCAGTGGAAAGCAGGAGAGAGCTGCTCATTGCCCTCATGGAGATGAGGTATGATCAGGGCTGTCATAATTGCTGGACACTGTGTGATTGCTTACACAGCAGTGGCACCTAGCCTTGTGTGGGAGGACTGGGCAGGCTTCTAAAGAAAGTGGCATTTAGGTGAAACTGGAAGCATGCCACCCCGGACTCTAAGAGCAAATGGTAATTTTTATCTTGACTAGACTACTGCTTCCCAACTGCCTCTCAAGATACTCATTCATTGGTTTGTTCGTTCCTTCAACAACTGTTGATTAAATAACACTGTGCCAGGCCACTGTTCTAGCCACTGAAATCCGTCACTGAACCAATTAGACAGAGATTCCTGCCCATATGGAACTTACATTTTAATGGGATAGGGAGATACAGAAGGTGGACGGTATACATGATAAGTAAATGATGTGCCAAAAGTCTTCAGAATGCAGCTAGAGTGAGGCCCTTTGTTCCTTGTTGAAGTTCAGTCTCTTCCATGTGGCTGGGAGGCCCTGCTTGACTCTGTAGCTGCTTTTATTTGTTAGGTCTCTTTTCGGTCACTATGCCTGAGAAGGTTTCCAGAAATGTTTTTGAATCAGAGATCCCCTGTTGTCACACGCCCTTTTAACGACTTCTACATAACAGGTGTCACAATAGTCATTTCTTAGCTGCTGTGTAGTGATATTTAAGGTTTGTCTTTTCCACTATCCTGTAAATTACCTGATGGCTAGGATGTACCTTTCTTGTACCCTCCTGTGTTGTCAGGGCCTGATACATGGCCTGTTGTGATAAGAGCTGGTTTGGGGAAGGGAGGTGAAATGGGAATTCCTGGCTAAGCCAGGCTGGGGAGAGTGCCTGGGACTCAGAGTGGAGGGTAAAGTGTGAGGTGGACGGGAACTGGGGCTAGATTGGTGGCTGAGGCAGGCAGGATCAAGTATTGAAACCAAGTTACTGAGTTTGAATTTGGTTCTTAGGTAATAGGAAGTCATGAAAAGCTTAAGTGGATTTTGGGGAGTACTAGTTTATTTTGATAATATTAAATGCTCTGGAAGTCATTAATTAGACACCTTCAAACATGACTGATTTAAATTTTAAACCACAGAAGTATGAAGTATAGAATTATGATTCTTATGGTAAAAAAGTTCAGTGTGTACAAAAGGGTATATAGCTTTAACAAAAAGTTCCTCTTTTCCCCCCAATTTTCAATCTCATTTTTTTTTTTTTTTTGAGCTGGAGGGGTTCTCACTATATCACCCAGACAGGTCTTGAACTATTGGGCTCAAGGGATCCTCCCACCTGAGCCTCCCTAGTAACTGGAATTACAGGTGTGAGCCACCAGCTCTTCAATCCTACTTTTCAGCAGTAACTAGAGTTTTTTAGAGCTGTCCATATGTAAACTTTCATTTGCATTCAGATGTATATTTCTGTCTTAATGTAGATAAGGCCGTACTATATGTACTACAACTTCGTCCCATGTATATTTTGCATATCTTTAAAGTGTAAGAGTTATCCTTTTAAAACCTGATTTATTTCCACCCCACATGCTCACCCCCCTCCTAGCCAACAGAACCAAGGCATTTGGGGTGCTATATCTGTACCATATCCCAAAAGGCTGGGCCAGAACAGGGCCGTGCCCCACGCTTACTCATCTTGGGCTTTTCTGCCACATCCTTACTGTGTTTCAACTTTAGCCTCATGAACTTTCTTTCATATTAAGTACCTTCCTAATCTAGGTTTTTGTAAATGTTGTTCCTCTGTCTACAATTCCTTCTTCCTAATCTTTCCGTGGTGGCTAGTTGTTTTTATCCTTAGGGCTTAAAATTTTACTCCAAGGCCCTTTCTGAGTAGTCTGTCTAAAACAGGTTCTCCCTTTTATTCCCTGCCTTAGTACTCTTTGTTTCCATGTAACATTTATTTTAATTTTCAATTGATGTTCGTTTACTCTATTTTTTGTTTCTCTCATTGGGCTGAAATGAGCTCTATGAGGGCAGAAACTGTATTTCATATTGCTCAGTAAATACTTATTGAATTAATGTATAAATGGATGAATAAGAACATATGGATCAACCACATTCTTTTTAAAGATTATGTAATATTTAATTTTATGAATGTACCATATATGGTACTGGTCCCTTATTGAAGGCCTATTAAATTGTTTTTCAGATTTTTTTCTTATTAAAACACCACCAACAAATGGAAAATAATAAATTTCTTTAGAAGTCTCTCTGTGTGCATGCATGTGAGTATACCTATTGGATAACTTGCCAAGAGGAAAATTGCAGGGTCAAAAGATAACATGTCCTCAAACTCTTTATAAATATTGACGATTTCTTTTAAAAAAGATCGCACCATTTTCTACAACACTAGTAGTGTGAGAAGTGCTTGTTTACTTTTAAGTCACCACTCCTAGCCGTTATCAAAATTTAATTTTCTAAATGAAAAGTGGGATCACATTGTTTTAGATTCTATTTGTGTAATTATGACTAAGGGTGAATGTATTGTCCTTTTGGAATTGTTTTTATGTGAACTTAATTAATCTTTTTGCCCATTTTTCTTAGTGATTGTTGGTATTTTTCTAGTTGTTTCAGAGTTTTATAAAAACTTTTGTACCTATGACATTATAGGGAATTTTTTAGTGTGATATGTCATTCAGTGCCATTGACTTTGGAGCTATATGGGGCTTTTTATCTCTTCAAAAGTAATTTTATATAGCCCAATAATAAAACTAAAGGTGCTGAAAGACCATATTGGAGTTGAGTGTATTTAGTAGTTTATTATTGAAACTGACAATAGGGTTTTTAATGTCTAGTACATAATAGGTGCCCAATAAAATATTGTGGGATGAATGAGTTACAAGTAAAAAGTTAATTTTTAAGGCAATTTGATTTTCCTTACAAGTTCATTTACTAGAATTTGATTTTCATAGAAAGAAAACTGAAGCATACTGATTAGTTAAGAGGTAAGATTGTTTTCTGGTTGTTTATAGAAGTGTTTGTTTTGTCACAGTTACAGAATGTTGAAAAGTTTTACTATGTGTATATATACGTCTATATCTACATCTGTACACACAACAGATCTGTAACATGTATATATAAGTGATAAAATATGACTAATGAATTGTATGAATTATCCCTTAAAACTTGCCTATTCTCTCAAGATAACTTTTTTGATAGCAGTTTACTTTCTCTCATCGCATTTGAAAGAAATGTTAAAAGTTTCCTTCTAGGCTTATTATAATCCAGTTTTCATCAGCCATCACTCTTCCTGTATTTTGTTCAAGAGGCACTAATTGTTCGCATTTGGCAGGTTTAACACTTCCTGACAGAGAGGCTATTAAGGGGAAGTATTCTCCAATAACTGTCACTGACTGGAACAAAGAACCTTCCAACTCAATGTGTGGAAACCACTAACATTCTTAAATGACCCTTTTCATGGATTTTTATCCCTTTAAGCTAAAATTTGGAGAATGTAGGGTCAGTGAAAACAGCAAGGTGTAATAAAGCAGTAAACCTTGATTTTGGAGGGCTAGGGTGGGAGGTATAGATTTATCTCTGACTTGAAAACAATTGTTATTTGGAAAATCTCATTAGCAGATGTGACTGCTTCGAGGAAAAAAAAAGACTTAAAACTGATGTTGCTTTCAGGACTGCTTTGAACTTAACAAGCACCTATTTGTGGAGCAGACTGGCTAATGAAAGGAAATTAAATTTTTCTGACAACTTCCCCTGCCAACCTCCTTATTCAGGGGATGTTATTAGGTACTGAAGACTTTTAAGGAAGATTTTTTTTTTATTAGACATAAATGAGCCAGTTATAAACATCCCCCTGCCCCTCCCCCTCCACTTTTAGGGGAGAGTTCTGACATGGTTGCTCTGCATTTTAAATGTATTAGCTAAAAAACTTAAACATTGGGCTTCACTTCAGTATTTTTAGTTGTTTTCTAATAATGCAGGTATACTTGCCAGCTTTGGTTTTAAAACAATATTGTCAGTCCTTGTGATAGTTTAGTTTGTGTCAATGAATTATGAAAAATAATTAAATTTAGAAGGAGGCTTGATTTCAACATTCTCTTTATTGTAATTCTGGGAAATGTATGAGGAGTGTCCTATGTTGAGTGTGTTAGGTGAAAGTTAATGATCAATGAAATGACTTAGATTCACGGGAAGTTTTTGTCTTTTTAGCTTCTTAGAGGCACACGTGGCATTGGTTGATACTTAGCAGTAACTAATCCTTACGTTGATAAGCTCTTATTTCATACTGTTTAGGGAAGGCTTTTTCTCTCCTTGGCTTTCAGGGTTTTTTCCCTCTACTAGTTGATTCATTGAAATAAAGGTTTTAATTTATATAACAAGATACAATTATAAAGGTAGAATATGTACCTGGACAAAAAGGAAATAAAAAATAAAACAGAAAAGGTAATGTAGATTACCAAAGGGATTTTTTTTTTTTAACAATTGGTAATTCCTATAGATACTGGCAATTTACTTTTTTATTTCTAGAAAATCCATTGAGCTCCTCCCAAACAATAGAGAATCAACTCCCCCTGCTGACAGAATCTAGGAAAACATGACACCTAAATATCAGAAACAAGCTGGCTGTGGACAAGCTTTAATGATCTGATTTATGATTCAGTATTGAATGTAAACATCTAAATTCTGCCATTAAATTCCTGCAACTGCACCAAATCATTGGCAATTCTGGTACTGCTTCCTGCCAGCTCATTTCAAACTGCTTTGAGTTTCTTAATATAATAATGATGAGGTAGAATTTACATTCCACTTATGGTATTAATTTTACATTTCTCTGAATGAAAAGGGTTAGAAGGTTGTAAAATTGAACATTAAATGAATCAGAGGAGACAGTAGTGCAATATATGACTGCCCTAAAGACATTGTGCAATGCCTCATGGGATTAATGTTGAGTCTCATTTCCTGCTTTTACAGGATGCAGATGAAGCTGTCAGAATTGCAAGGGAAATTGGTAAGTTCTTAAATTAACTTTGGTAGGGTTCCTATGTCTTTCAGCAGATACGGTTGAGTAAACATATGATAAGTAATTCCCATAGAGCAAATAATATTTTAATAGTTTTAGATTTTTGATTACTGTTTGTTGCTCTGGAAGAATTTATCAGTTGAATTACCATATTCTATTATTAAAGGAGACTTTAAAGAGTGATTTGGCCTTAACTATATATAGCTGTTTTGTAAGATGAAGTCATTGGCTAATTAAAAGAAGCAATTGTCATAAGAATGCTTACGATTGGGTGTAATGCAAATTTATATGTATGTAGTTGAATGTGGTTTGTTAAGGTTAAGGATATATGTGATTAAAATGAAGATATCATATTTGAATGGTTCTACCATTTCCTCAGGTAACTTAGGAAACTTAGAATCAACTTAATAATTTTGCTAGGTAGGAAAGAGAAAACAGAACATGGGAAATTAGAACTGACTATTCTATATTAGAGTAAAAGGTAAACTGAGGGACATTTTAATGGCTGTTTTACTTGACTGTTTTAGCTATAAATGTGTTGGGGCAGTGCCTCCCAGTTTTTTAATTCTAAAAATATTCCTGGTGCTCATGAGAGCTATTGTATTTTTGGCATGTACTAATTGAGAAAATGTGTAAGGGCATGCTGTTTTCATGGTTAGCAATGTTGTTAAATAACTTTACAATTTTATTAATCAAATTAGCAGTTGTATACATTTGAGAGAAATTTGTAGATAGGTGAGAGAAATTAGGCACTGCTTGATAGTCAGGGATTCCCAGCATTTTCTTAGCACTCATATATTCCTCCGTCCAAGCTTTTCAGCACTTTACACTAACATTTCTATGGTCCTGTGTTATTAAGATTGACTATTTAGAGTTGTTTTCTACATTTGGAGAGCATTTGATTCTGCAAAGTTTATGTAGTTGTGATACATAGAACTATCTCATTAGTCTGAAAGTGATCATTTGTATTAATAAATGTATTCATTGCAAATGGGACAGGCTAGCTTTAGCAGTTCTTTAGTGATCTGAAAAGCGGTTTGGTTTGTAATAAATCCCTGTTTCTAGTTGAGTCTGGCTACATTATTTGGGTCTTACTCATTATTAAATTTATTTGTTTTGTTGAAATCTCTCTTATTGATTGTAGGTCCTGGGTTTAAAATTAGGCCTTAGAAAATCTTATTTTATCTGATTATGACATCTCTTCATTAGTTATTTCTTCAGAATCATCAACATTATTTCAAAAAGCATTTTAGTACTTCACAGGAAGATTTGCTAGATTGCTAAATAAATTGGATGGACCACATGGAACTGATTCTGTGGTTTCTTTATTGAGAAAAATCAAAAGTTTCTGTCTGTGGTTTGAAACCACTGGCATTCCTCATTGCTTAAGAAGCATGTAACATACCTACTGGTTTTGGAGAAGACTTTTCTAAAACGCTTTAGATTTATTCTCCCATATTTAGAAAGTCCTCTTTCTAGTTCTAGTTTAGATATTATTATCATCTATCTCTTTGGACATAATAGTACTATTATAATAGTATCTACATAAAAAGGACAATGTTTGGAGGAATTTAGGGAAATGAAAATGGATTAGAAGAAAATCTACAATTACACTGCTGTGCTACATTTTGAATTGTGAATCTGCAACTCATGAGCATTTCCTTTGTATAAGCGGCAGCCTGCAGATTGCTTTGCTTGCTTTCCTGCCGGTTTCTTCCACCTTTGTTATAACCTATGACCTTTACGATAACCAGTTAGTTGTGATGGGCTCTCTCTGACAAGTTCTTATCCCTTTGCTTTCCTCCCTCAATAGTTCAGTGCTGTGCTTTATCACCTTTTCAGGTTTTTTTCTACGAAGTTTACTTAATTCAGTCTAAGTCTCTTTTCTTTATACTTGGGCACATCCTTTATGATTCCTTCCTCTTTCCTATATTTCTTCCAATTCTTCCCCAATTACTCCCTCTCATTTGTTAAATAAATGATAGCAATCATGGCTATTAAGTATAAGAGTGCTAGTATTTTGCTTATACTCAAAGAAAGGAAAGCCATAAAATTTGTGGTAAAATAAAACATAATAAAGAACCAGGGTCATCAGCTTTTATAAAGCTTTTAGAATTTCTCTGAAAACCCCTTCTGAATCACTACAGAAACCTCCCATAAAACCTTATGCTACAAATGCTAGCTTTAATAATTACGTATTATTAAAATCTCTTGGTTTTCTGTCTTGTTTGGTAATTCAGCATGTTTTTCTACTAATTTTATTGAGATATACCACAATTTAACTATAGTATGATTTCGATGGTCCTTTGTGAGTTTATCTAAGAGGCGAACTGAATATTGATTTCATGGGAAAATATGTTCCTACTTCTAAACAACTGAATTATTATCAAACTTTTGAACTTATCCATTTGTAAGTTGCTGACTACACATGTCCATACCGATTCATAGAGTTTTCTCTTTTCCTTCTTTCTGTGTTACATGGTGAAAATGAAATTGATCCTGTTTTATATGATTCCCATCTCATGTCTTTTCTTCTGGAAACAGGAATCTGTGCTATGCTGAAGTAGGAAAATACTTCAATACATCAATACAATATACATCAATACAAAAATACATCAATAACAATACAAAAACAATACAAAAATACATCAATACAAAATACATGAATAACTGTATTGAACATTGATGAATTATGTGCCTTTTACATAATAGTAGCTCGTGCTTATGGAACATTTTTTCCATGTCCCAGCCACTTTGGATATGTTATTTCTCATGCTAATTCTTGGGTTTAATTATTTTCACTTACATTTAAGGAAACTAAGGATTAGAAATGTAATTTGCTCGAGTTCACAGAGCTACTGAGTGGTGGGTCCTGGTTTAAATCTAGGTTTATTTGGCTCCAAAGGCCATGGATTTTTCATTATACTTTGGTTAAACTAATGGGATTAGAGGATAAGAGCTAAAATTTGAGCCACTACTTTGTGTAAAATACTGTAAGGTACTTTAGCGTGTTATACATGGAATTAAAGAAACAGACATCTCTTATCATTGATGAGGTGAGAGACAGTTAAGACTTAATATATTACTTCTATGTATTTGTTTTTCGGACTACTTTGTCTCTCTCATTCTTGCTCCTGATTTTTTCCTTTGGTCTATCTAAGTGTAGAGGTGCAGGGCTATTGATCCTCAGTTTATCTTTAACCTCAATGGTAGACAACAGTAATCAGTGAGCCTGATTTCCATTTAAGTTTGATCTTTTTACTGGACCAAAAGTCCTTAATACAATCAAGTGAAAATTGATTCTTGAAAAGAAATTGTAAATCTAAAACCTGTTCTTTAACGACTTCCTGATTCTTTTCCTTTGCTTTGTCTTTCTCACAGTCACAAATCATGCCCAATTTAAATAAGAAAAATTTTTTAAATTCTCAAGTCTACCATACTACAAACCTGCTTCTCCGACAATTTCTACATCTCAGTAAATGTCGCCCAGTTCAGTCAGGCCAAAGCCCAGGATCTATCCTGGATGTCTCCTTTCCTCCTCATCCTGTTGAAATCTATCAGTAGGCACTGTCAGTTCTTCATTCAAAGTGTATTCCATATTCACTACTTACTATCACTCTCCTGCTGCAAACTACCACTGGCTTTTGCAGGGACTATGACAATGGTTTCTTTAATTCTGTTCTTAAACACTTCAAAGCCATTCTTCACATAGCTGACAGTGCTTTATTTTAAAACTTTAAAGAACAAGAACACACCTCATCTCATCCCACCCCATCCCTGCTTTAAACTCTCTAATGACTGTCCATTGTACTTAGATAAAATCATAATTCTTTACCCAACTACCAACCCCATGTGATTTGGCACCGGCCTTTCTCTCCAATCTCATTTTACACTACTCCCTTCTTTGCCTACTATTCTGCAGTCACATTGGTGTACATGAGCACACTAAATTTCTGGGCCTTAGGACTAGAATTTTGGGGGGTGTGGAGAGAAACAGGGGTGATCTGGAAGACCCTTGCTGATATCTTCACATAGATGGCGCCTTGTGGTTTTTCATAGCTTAGCTTAAATATCATGTCTTCAAGAGAAGATTTTCCAATATTGCCACCCAGTCATTTTGTCTTGTAACCATATTCTAAATTTCTGTGTAGTACTCATGACTTGCAGATTTTTTTTTTTTTTTTTTTTTTGAGACAGAGTCTCACTCTGTTGCCCGGGCTAGAGTGAGTGCCGTGGCATCAGCCTAGCGCACAGCAACCTCAGACTGCTGGGCTCGAGCAATCCTTCTGCCTCAGCCTCCCAGGTGGCTGGGACTACAGGCATGTGCCACCATGCCCGGCTAATTTTTTCTATATATGTTTAGTTGGCCAATTAATTTCTTTCTATTTATAGTAGAGCCGGGGTCTCGCTCTTGCTCAGGCTGGTTTCGAACTCCTGACCTTGAGCGATCTGCCCGCCTCGGCCTCCCAGAGTGCCAGGATTACAGGCGTGAGCCACCGCGCCCGGCCTATTTTTGTCATTAACTTTTTCCCCAGTATTTTAGTTTGAAAAATTTCAATCATACAGCATTTTGAAAGAATTTTACAGTGTATACCTGTATACCTAACACCAAGATTCCACTACTAATCTTTTGCTAGATTTGCTTTATCACTTACCTATCCATATGTTGTTTGTCTTATTTTTGTTGCATTCCAAAGTAAAATGCACATACCAGTACATGTCCCAATAAATACTGCAATACAGAGGTTGTTAACTGAATTCGGTATGTATATACAGTTTTGTTATTTTGTTGCAAAATCTGCGTACAAAGTGAGCAACTCTTAAGTCTGTATTTGTTGATTTTGACATATGTATACATCTGTGTAACTCCAAATACCACCAAGATGTTGAATATACTGTCATCCCAGAGAGTTCTCTCATGCTTCTTCCAAGTCAATTCTCATGAACCCCCAGTCCTGGAGGTAGCCTATTCTAAATTTTTATACTAAAGGTTCTATTTTTAAAAATTGAGGTAAAATTTAAATACTATAAAATCAGCCTTTTAAAGTACACAATTCAGTGATTTTTGATATATTCATAAGGTTGTATAACCATGATCACTGTCTAAAGAATCTAGACAGTGATCATCACATTCTAGAACATCTTTGTTACTCCCAAAGGAAACTCTGTACCCAGTAGTATTTACTCCTTATTCTCCCTCCAACTAGCCTCTGACAACAATTAGTATACTTTCTCTGTGGATTTACCTATTCTGATGATATTTCATATAAATGAAATCATATAATATATGAACTTTTATGTCTGTTTTCTTTCACTTAGAATAACATGTTTAAGGTTCGTAAATGTTCTACCATGTACCAGTATTTTATTCCTTTTTATGGTTGAATAATCTTCCATTGTATGTATATACCACATTTTATTTATTCACCTGTTGATGGACATTTGAGTTGTTTCCATTTCTTGGCTATTGTATATAGTGCTGCTATGAACATGTGTGTCTATGTATTTGAGTACTCATTTTCAATTTTGGGGGTATATGCCTAGGAGTGCAATTGCTAAGTTGTATGCTAATTCTATGTTTAACTTTTTGAGGAATTGCCAAATTGGTTTTCATCACTGCTATCCCATTTTACAGTTCTAGTAGGAATGTATGAAGGTTTCCATTTCTTCACATCCTTGCCAACACTTGTTATTTTTTTTCTTCTAAAAAAAATATTTTTTGCCTTCCTAGTATGGATGAAGTGATGTCTTACTGTGGCAGAGGGCAGAATGGATCAAAAGAATATGACCCAATTATGTGCTGTCTATAAAAAAGTCACCTTAGATTCAGAGACAAATGGGTTGAAAGTGAAAGGATGGAAAAATATATCCCATGAAAATAGTAACTAAAAGAGAGCTGGGTTGATAATACTAATAACAGTTCTTGTAGACTGTCCTTGTGTTCACCAGGCTGGACTAATGGAAGTTTTGGAGAATCTAAAATTCAGATGTATGAGAATCTTTTACTGTACCTTATTATTACCTTTACACTAATTTATGACCATGGCATCTATGTTCTTTGAAATGAGGCTCTCTTATTTGTTCTTTTTATTAGTCTTCTGATTACCTCTTTTTCTGTCTTTGATTCGTGTTTAGGATCTATGGTGGTTTGTTCTCTGCCTGGCTATTTTCCTTTGCCTATTCTTCCTATCTTCCTTTTGGCTTAGTATTACATTAAAAAAAAGGTCGCTTGTGTTGTTTATATAGAAAAACAAATTGTTCAAACTTAAGAGGGATAAAAATGCTTGGCTAAGCCTGACATCTTTTGTTTCCTCTTTTTATTTCATGTTGCTTAGAAAAATTTTCACATGTCACATGTGACTCTGTGGTTAAGGTTATATTGAAGAAACTTTTGAAACCATTTTACATCCTGTTAGTTTATTTGCCAATTTGGTTTTCAGTAGGAAATATGTTTAATATCTAAGGAGATTTAATAAAAAAAAGCCTAAGGAAAAGTTATGTTGAAGAAAGTGGTGTTAAAATATCCTTTCTGAAATCCATTAAAGACTGAGATGTTTATTTTGCTGTTTTCCTAATTATTGAAGTAATGTGGTTATTGGGGGTTAGAATGATATTCCTTGGGAGATGGGAATGTATGTTCTGTGGCCTTTTCCTTTTTTCTTTTCCACCATCAGTTGGGTGCCTGTATTTTCTTTTATTATTCCAACATAAACATTTGAGTTTAAGCATAATTTCACAAGTTCTTTTTCCATATTCTCTCAGTCATTCATCTTTTGTCTTGTTTTATTGTTATTCATTCTTGTATATCTTTTCTTTTTCCTTTTTCTGTTGATTGCAAAAGACTGTGCACAACCTTCAAGCAGTAAGGTGGAAGCACATTGTAATGTGAAAAAACATTCGTTTTTTTTTGGAAGCTTCCTGTCTGTGAAGCCTTCTGCTCTAATCTATACACTGATTCCTGGAGCAGAGTTAGGGATCCAGTACTTTTTATTTGCCTAAGTAGAAGGAAATAGGCAGATAAGATCAGTTTTGCCTTTCTCTGCCAAATAGTGTTATGTATCAGTTTATTTTTTTAGCTTATAATACATCTTGATTATATCTTTATGTGTACAATATTGGCTCATTCTTATTTAAACTAAATATATTTATATATGTGTATGACCAACTGAGGAAAGGCCATGTCTATATATATGTCTGCAGTAGTAGTAGAGATGTGGATCATTCATAGTTGGATTGTAACACATGTTTACTAGCTATTGGATGATTATAGATGCCAACTAGTATTGATTCCAATGTGCTTCACCTCAGTCTGAAGCATGCCAACCCAAAATGGTACACCAAAACTAAATTGGTAACTAAGCTAAATATAACTATTTTATAATTTAAAGATAGCAATAAAATCAGTAGAAAATTATGGTTAGATAAAGACAGAATGAGTAATGTATTGATAATACAATTTATTTCCCTAAATATCTTGAATTTAAACTATCTCCTTGTTTATATCTGCAGTCAGAATTTTTTAAAGTAGCCATGTGGTGCATGACAGCCAAACTTCCCCGCAAATTCTGAGTTAGGTTCCTTGAAGGACTCTAGTAATGTGTAATTTTTGTTTGTGTCTGTGCAGTTGTCATTAGTTTATCAGAGCTCAACTATATCACATTTTAATTCTCCCCAACCCTCACTGTGACTTTAAAAAACAAAGATTTACTTGTTCTTCATTTAGCATGTTTGCTTCCCATTGGTCAGGTTGTTGGTTGGGAAGGAGGAGTTTTGTTCTATTCTGTCCTTATTCAGTGACCTAGGCTGATGGAGCTTCCACCGTCTACAATATCACAGATCACAGAGGCAGGAAATAGGGAAGTCTTAATTTTGATAATCAGCAGTGAGAATTTCTTCATCATGAAGTTATCACTTATTATATCTCATTATGTGGTTTTGCAATTTGTAGATCCTTAATATCATCTCCTAAATATTTCTTGAATTTATCCACTTCTCTCCATTTCTACTACTACCCTCTATGTTGAAGTTAGTGTCATCTCTTGGCTGTATTACTGTGGTAGCCTTCCAAACGTACTCCTCTATCACAGCTTGGAATTCCCTGGAGGAATTGGAAGGTTATTGGGGAAAATACTTTTGGGACCAACACCTGTGGAGGGGTGAAGGAAACTGGAAGAGGGAGAAGTGAGTTGAGATTCTGTCTCAACAAAGGCTTTAGCTAATAATTCAGAGAGCTCTGAATATTGGTTGGTTTTTCATAGTTGTCCCAAATTGGGGCAAGGGGATTGAGCCTTTAAATACCTGTATCAATTAGCCACTGGGTGTGAGCTGCTCGTAGGAAGGGGCAGGACTTTCAGCAGAAAGCTGAGGACAAGTCAGCTATTGGTTGCAAATACTTTCAGAAATTAAGGGAATGTCCTAAACTGGTGATATGGACAGAGAACTGCATTTCATAATTTTGATATATATTTTTAATTTCTAAGTATTTTCAGATTTCCCTTATGATTTTTGACTCATGTTTTTTAGTGATAGACTTTAAAATAACTTAGAAAAACCAGCTTTTTGTTTTATTATTGATTTCTACCTTAATTGCTTTGTGGTCAGTGAATATTGTCTTTTTCATTTAGAATCTTTCAGATTTGATGAAAATTGCTTTATGGCCAAGGAGTAGGTCATTCTAAATATATATTCCATGTGTGCCGGAAAAGAATGTATATTCTCAAATTATTGTGTGCCGTGTTTTATAAATGACTCAAGAAGTCAAGCCTACCTATTAGGATATTCAACTCTCCTAGTGATGTTATGGATATTTGGCGGATACATTTTTGAAAAAGCGGATTTCCCAATTTTTTCTTGTCAGGTTTTGCCTCTGTTAAGATAAGTTAATAGGTGTATTACAGTATAACATGTGTCTCCTTGGCTAATTTTACTTTTACCAAAAGGTTGTGAATAATTTTTTATTTTGCTTTCAAGTTTGATTTTATATGATATTAATATGCCTAAACAAGCTTGTTTTGATCTTGTATCCTTCTCCATCTTTTCTATCTGCCAGTGAACTGTTGTTTTAAGTGTATCTCTTGTAAGTATATGGACTGGATTTTTTTTTTCCTATTCAGATTGGTGATACCTGTCTTTTAACTGGAGAGTGTGGTCCATTCACATTTATTGTATTTACCACTATATTCTGTTTGTTTGTTCTATCATTTGGATTCTATGTTCTTTCATTTCTTGGCTTCTTTTTGGTGATGATTTTTAAAAAATCTCTCTTGTTCTTATTCCATTTTCCCCTCTGAGACCCCTGCACTGTGATGGAAATTTTATACTCTATTTCTGTTTTTTGGTGTTTGCTGTAGAAATTTCAACTTGGAGACATTCCTTCAGGTGTCCTTCATCCTTACCAAGATTGGATTTGGATCATCAGTGTTTTGGATTTTAGAAATATGTAGCAGTATCTCATTGTTTTAATTTGCAATTCCCTGATGACATATGATATTGAGCATCTTTTCATACTGTTACTTGCTATTTGTGTATCTTCTTTATTGAGATGTCTGTTCAAATCTTTTGCCCATTTTTTAGTTGGCTTGTTTATTTTCTTATCGAGTTTTAAGAGCTTTGTATATTTTAGCTGTAAGTTTTTTTTTTTTTAATCAGGTATGTGTTTTGTAAATATTTTCTCCCAGTCTATGACTTGTGTCTTCATTCTCTTAAGAGTGTCTTTTGTAGAGCAGAAGTTTTTAATTTTAATAAAGTTAAATTTATCAAATGTTCTTAATGGATTGTGCTTTTGGTGCTACATGTAAAAACTCATCATTAAACCAAGGTAACCTAGATTTTCTCCTATTTTTCTTCTAGAAATTTTATATAGTTTTGCATCGTGTATTTAGGTCTAAGATCCATTTTGAGTTAATTTTTGTGAAAAGTATAAGGACTATGTCTAGGCTTTTTTGCATGTGAATATCCAATTGTTCCAGTACCATTTGTTAGAAAGACTGTCTCCATTGAATTGCATTTACTTCTTCGTCAAAGTTCAGTTGACAGTATTTGCGTGGATCTATTTCTGGGCTCTCTGTTCTGTTGCACTGATTAATTTGTCTGTTTTAGACAATACTGTGTTGTATTGATTACTGTAGCCTCATAGTAAGATTAGAAGTTGGGTAATGTCAGTCTTTTGAATTTATTCTTTTCCTTTAATACTGTGTTGGCAATTTTGGGTCTTTTGTATTTCCATATAAACTTTTGAATCTGTTTGTTGATAGCCACAAAAATAACTTGCTGGGATTTTCATTTAGATTGTATTGAAACTATAGATGAAGTTGGGGAGAACTGATGTCTTAACAGTACTGAATCTTCCTGTCCGTGAATATGGATTATGTCTCCATTTAGATTTTCATTGATTTCTTTCGTCAGAGTATTGTAGTTTTCCCCATTGAGATACTGTACATATTTTTTTAGATTTATGACTATTTCATTTTTGTGGTGCTAGTGTAAATGGTATGTTTTAATTTCAAATTGCAATTTTTCATTGCCGGCATATAGGAATGCAATCAATATTTACATATTAACTTGTATCCTAAAACTTGCTATAATTGCTGATTAGTTCTAGGGGTTTTGTTGTTGCTGATTCTTTTGAGTTTTTTTTCATATACAATCATGTTACCTGCTAAGGAAGATAGTTTTATTCTTCTTTCCCAGTCTGTTTACCCTTTATTTCTTTTTCTTGACATACTACAAAAGTGAGGACCTATAGTAGGATGTTTACTGGGAGGGGTAAGAGGGGACATCTTTGCCTCATTCCTCATTTTAGGGGAAAACATCCAGTTTTTCACCATTAATTATGATGTTAGCTGTAGGTTTTTTTATAGATATTTTTAATCAAGTGCAGGAAGTTTCCCTTTATTACTAGTTTGCTGAACTCAGTGAATGCTGATTTTTGTCAAATGCTTTTTCTGCATCTATCTATCTAGAGGACTGAGCTACTCCCTGAAATGTCTTTTGTTTTCTTTTTGCTTTGAACCTTTCTTTTAGGAATAAAGGCTTTTGCAATTACTTATAGGTGTTTCCTAACTGTTTTTAAAAGAAGACCCCTGCCCCCAAATCATACCCTCTCTTTGATCCATGAGAGATTTCTGACTAGTAGCACTAAATTAGGAATAGACATTTCCTAATAAATATTTACTTTTCTTTTTACTTGTCCTTCTCCTTTAGTTATTTTATGAAATTTTAATTTAAGAAGCTGTAGGTGAAAAAAGTGACATGAAATTCTTTATTATACAATTTATGACTGTTGTATCATGATGCCATTTTTATCAGCTTTTGTGTTACCAGGTTAGGCCGCCATGTGTGGAGTAGATTTTGCTTGAAGAGTGAGGTTATTTATTGTGTCTTGCATTATCAGTTGGTCAAAAAAGATAGTTCTTTTTGACTTGGAATCCATAACTAAGTGGAAAATTTCCTAAGCTCCTAGAGTCTTCCTTCATTCCCTTATCTTACACGTCCAAACTACTGCTGACTCTAATCGTTTTCTCTCTGTCTCTATTGCTAGCAAGCAATTCCAAGTCACAGCCTGTCACCTGAACCACTGCAAAGGCTTCCTAGTCAGTCTCTCTGTTTCTGCCTTTGTCCTTTGACAAGTCATTCATTGCATAGCAGCCAAAGTGATCTTAAAAATACTTTATTAGGTTACATCCCTCTCCTATGTAACGCTTTCCAGCTTGTTCCTTCTGTGAAGAATCATCCTCCATCGGTGATTTCCAGAGGGCTAGCTCTATCTTATCACTCAGATCTCAGTTTAAATGTCAGTTTTCTCAGAGAAGTCTTTTCAAGGAATGGTAACCTTAATCACTCTCAGACACATATCTCTGTGTTTTTATTATAGCACTTATTACATCTCACATTGTACATAGAAAACATGTACACATGTATTTAGGTGCATATGTACTTATATATTGTTTTCTACTGGATAGCAGACTTCCTGAGAGCAGGGAATTTTCTGAACTGTTTGTCTTTGTATCCCCCAGAGTCAGGTCAGACTTTGGCACATAGTATATATTCAGTAAACATTTTTGAGTTTATGAATGAAAATTTGGTGGTAGAGTTAGAAAGAAGACTGCTTGTTTTGTGGTGTAAAGTAAGATGTGCTGATTGCTGGGAGGCGAGGAAACCAGAGAGGATGTTTTGTCCTGTAGTTAAATCTGCCCTTGAAAGTTGAGTCCAGACAAAGAGAAATAGAAGCCTTTTAGTACTTTGGTAACTTAAGTTTCTGTGTTGTTGTAATATTTTTTCTCACATAGTATTTAGTAGATTTCTTTTTGGAAGTATTTGTTTCTCTTTTATTGTGCAGAAGGGAAATAAGGAATGGAGACTTTCTCCATGTTGGAGTTGGTGTATCAGTAGGTGAGTCACGTATATACATCTTAGTAAGGGAGTAGCAGTAGGCATCCAGTGAGAGGACCAGAAAGGTGAGGAAAAACTTGGGACGAGCATTAGGATCTGCTTTTTTTTTTTTTTTTAAGGCAATCTCTTGAGACCAGGAAATTTGCCTCGTTTTGTAAGCCTTGTGGAATTTGTGTTTTAGGGAAGGTTGTTCTGTTTCAAACATATATCAACTGAAGAATATAAAATTAAATAAATGCATTATAGACGAGCTAAAAGGAGTAAGTACTCTAGTGGATAAGAAAATGTAAGAGAACATTAGTGGAAATTTCATGTCCACAGGTAGGTAAGTGAGGGGTAGCAATAACCATCAACTTGTTGACCATTTCTGGTTTTTCCAGGAATGCCAACTTTTGACTGAGTCTTTTTTTCTCCTCCTAGTCCCTGGCACCCCATGACTTACCTTTAGCTAGTATGGCAGCGACAGAACAAGAAAGTAGGAAGTAGGACTGTACTGTTTAATATGATTTAACATCATCTGCGTGGAATATTCTTTTCCCTCCTCTTAAATGTCTAGGTCTTGTTTCTCTGTGGTATGGGGACAGCATGAAAATACGTACTGCCCAAAATCTGGTAACTTGTTTGACATAAGAAGTTTAGTAGAAAACCTTACCTTTTTATTATTTCAGAATATAGCTCAAAGATTAGGTTAAGAGTTAGTGTTACTAACTTCTATCAGTTTCTTCTTCCCTCCCTACGTTATTTTATTTGGCTCGTTAGATTTTAGTCAGGGAACCTTGCCTTCCTAGGTTACATGTATTCTCTAATGCTCTGTTTTGGCAGATGGTATTGCCCTATTACGGATTGTCCTCTAATGATGTCTCACTTTTTTGAACATATAATAATTTCTTGTTGACAAATTATTTTATGTGTTTTGTTTCACCAGCCTGTTCCTTGTGAGGACAATTTCCCCATCTCATTTTGAAACTGAAAAATCACTGTGTAGTCCAAGATCCGTGGTAAATGACTAAGATGAGATTGGTATTAGAATCAGAAAAACTTCAAATTTTTTAATCTTCAGAGAGAACTGAATATCATAGAGATGTGGACTGTGGATATCACATCTCTTGTGGTTTCCTGTTGCATGGACAAATCATTTTTCATGGTGAATTGATAACATGTTTTTTGGGGCGGGGCTGGTATGAATCCATTAAACTGTTGTAGACAGGATTTTGCAGGCATGCCAGTTTTGAATTTTTAGATTGTGTTTCTGCACTCTCCCCAAACAGGCTAATTCTTGTTTACTGATTTCATTCCAATTCCTTTATGCAACATTCATTGCAAGGCTGCAGCACTGAATGAGACAAAATACCATTTTAGCTGTTCTCATGCAGGATCAAAAATCATGCATGATTTCATGCAGGATGAAGAATTAAAGCATGCATCACCATCAAATTGGTATTAATTGATCAGCACTTAAGTGCACATACAGTAATAACATTCATTGGGTGTCAGGCAGATGGGAGGGGTGGGGAGGGGATGGGTATATTTACACCTAATGGGTGCAGTGCACACCATCTGGGGGATGGACACGCTTGAAGCTCTGACTCGGGTGGGGCAAAGGCAATATATGTAAACTAAACATTTGTACCCCCATAATATGCTGAGGGGGTAACAAAAAAAAATTAAAAAAGAATCAAAGCATGTAAAATCTTTTGCACTTTACCCCCAATCTGTGTTTTCAGTTTTCTTATCCTCTACCATCTTACATATTAAAATACATTCTTGTACTTCAACTGAATTCTTTTAGTCATTTCTTAAACTTGTCCCATGATTCCTCACTTCTGTTTTGTTTCCACTATTCGTGCCTGAAATGTCCAAATCCTGCTCATCCTTCATAGCCTCATTTAAATGACCATTTCTATAATATGCTTTTCTTAATCCCTTTTCTTTCTACCTTTCTATGATTCTTTTCTCTTCTGAATCCCTAATGATAGGATTATTTGGGTCCTTTGCCTCTCTCTTCTTGGATTATAAGGCCCCCAATGTAAGAACAACATATTTTTCTTTCTCCTTTTCTCTGTACTTAACATTGTTTTAAAAAATGCTATCCCACATAAACATAATGAACTTAAAAAAATCTTTAGTTGAATTAATCATGAAACATTTAGGAAGCAAGTGCCATTTTAACTAAGTTGAAGTTGAGGGTGATGTTTTGTGGTTTGGGGGTCAAAAGTCTTTGACATTTGGTTCTCTCTTCCTTTTTCCTCTAAAGAGCCGATGACTTAAGTTTAGTCCTATTAGAGCATCACAGCCTGGGAATGTCCTTTAAGTGTTCACTGACTACTTCTTTCTTCAGGAAAGATCATACACAAATGATCTCAGACATATGAATGTCTCCACCATGTTTTCAGAAAACCCGTATAGGAGAATTACAACTTATTTTGATAAATGATTATAGATAATGCTTGCTGTCAAATTTTAATGTATAATAACTAAACAATCATGTAGCTAGCAACAATTTTATGACTTTATTTTCTCTTATAAAACTTTAGCTGCAAATATCCTTTGTTTTGGACCTTACTTTGTATTTTTGTAATACCCCATTGAGTGTATGGAACAGTGTAATATAATAGCTTCATTGATATCAGTGAGCCCTGGATCTTGTGCTCCAGCCTATAATATTAAAGCCATGTTTGATTTTTCCCAACACTGTCATGTCAGTTCTTGCTGATAAAAGCTGTAGGTGTTTTCTGTGACTTTTCAGATGAAAATACCCCAAGTACCTAAAAATCACTTTTGAAAAAGGAATTTAATTTCTGATACATTTTTGGGGATGTTTCTTTGGTTCTATGTAGGTTGTTTCTTAGATCTTTGGTTAGTTAATACTGTATCTACTTCTATTTTTGGAATCTACTGTCTATTTATATTTTCTTAGCTTTTATTACTGGGGAAAATGTTATGTTTATTGATACAAGTAGCCTTTTTTTTCTTTTGGTCACACTCTCGTTTTTAAAATATATACAAGATCATTACACTGGTGTTATTTTCCTGACTCTAAGGAAAGGAACTTTTAAATAAATCAGTTATTGTCTTTTCTGTTATCGAACATGTGGTCAGTTGTCATGTTCATACATCCAAATGATCAAAGTCTGAACTTCTGTCTAATTCTTCCCTGCTGTTAGGCTACCCTGTCATGATCAAGGCCTCAGCAGGTGGTGGTGGGAAAGGCATGCGCATCGCTTGGGATGATGAAGAGACCAGGTGAGAAGCTGTCCAAAATATACTTTTGATGAAAATTGCAGTTACTGGAGTTTTATTAAACTGACAGATAAACAGATAGCAAAAGCATAATGGAATAATTACAGTAACAATCTAATTTTTACTCTTTTCAATGGGAAAAAATGCAAAATTATGTATAAACCTTCCTTATTTGTATTTTGATAATGATTATCCTATTATAGAAAGGTTTTTACTATTTTAAGTGTTAACAAAGTGTTAACCTTTCTTTGTGTTTTTATAGTATTTTAAAAAATTCCAGTCATGATTCTGTTTTCTAGGCTGAAATTACTAACATTTGTCTGTATAATTCTGAACGTGGTCTAAAGATTTGAACCAACTATATTTAAAAGCAGTCATAATTTCATTGAGAGTTTATGTACTACCTCACATGTACTTGCCTTCCTTTGCTAATCCATAAAAATAGTGAATTACTTTGATAATTTTATAGTGTGAAATGTATTTTTTCTTAGTTCAAAATTACTGTGTCCTTTTATATGCAATGTACTCTTGTTGTAAATGTAGAATACTTTTCGTGACTCAATCACAGAAGTCACACAGGTTCCCTTCCACTGTCTTCTATGGATTATCAGTGAGTACAAGCTTCTGCTCAAATTCAGTGGGATGGGAATAGACTTCACTCCTTCATGACTTCATTTCTTCCCCTCCCCACCCTCCGCTTCCCTTCTATTTTTTTAGAGACAGGGTATTGCTCTCTTGTCCAGGTTGGAGTGCAGTGGTATCATCATAGATCACTGTATCGTCAGATTCCTGAGCTCAAGTGATCCTCCAGCCTCAGCCTCCCAAGTAGCTAGGACTACAGACCTGGCTATTTATTCTTTCTTTTTTTCCCCCTCTTTTTGTAGAGACAGGGTCTTGCTATGTTGTCCAGGCTGGTCTTAAACTCCTGGCCT
The DNA here is from genome assembly GCA_963574885.1 of Lepilemur ruficaudatus. Lineage (NCBI taxonomy): Eukaryota > Metazoa > Chordata > Mammalia > Primates > Lepilemuridae > Lepilemur > Lepilemur ruficaudatus. Next base: position 823 of record CAUYRT010044237.1, on the reverse strand, counting down.
CAGGTGATTATCCCACCTTGGCCTTGCAAAGTGCTGAGATAATAGGCAAGAATTGTTTCACCTGGCCAGATCTCAGATTTCTTAGTCATTTTGCCAGGGGTACTGTCAGTAATATTTTATGGTGGGGATCATTGTTTACAGTTTCTTGGAAATGAGGTTTGCTATGCTGCTGTTGATCTATGAATTTAATTTAGAGTTTAATATTTTCAGAAATCACTGTATCCATTCATATATTGGGCATCCTTTTGTAAATTAACCCTTTATTGGCAAGTAAATAGTACATTGATTCAAAGTATGCTCATATAATTAATAAAAATATATAAATAATTTTCTGCATAAAATATTGCTCTCACCTTGATAAATAAGCCCTCTCTGAAACCCTGTTGACATTAATAAATGTGTGACACTATTTGATTTAATAATGCTCCTTATTTTAAAAAGTTGCTCTATATCCCCTGTTCATTTGGACAAAAGCTACAAAAAAACTGAAAGGACAGTCCAGCAAGCACCTATATATTTATCTTCTAGAGCCACCAACTGTTAGTTAGCATCATGCCACAACTCATCCTTGCAGTTCTTGCTTTCCTCTCTCCCTCCTTGAAGAAGTAATTTTGAGGCTGGGTGCAGTGGCTCACACCTGTAATCCTAACACTCTGGGAGGCTGAGGTGGGTGGATCACTCCAGGTCAGGAGTTTATAACCAGCCTGAGCAAGAATGAGACCCCATCTGTACTAAAAATAGAAAAAAATGAATTGGCCAACTAAAATATATAGAAAAAATAAGCTGGGCATGGTGGCACATGCCTGTAGTCCCAGCTACTCGG